>CAJNIZ010043819.1:20700-32924 GCA_905231905.1 Symbiodinium pilosum
TCCTTGGACCCTTAGGGACAGGGACCCCCGAGATACCTGTGCAAACGCTGCATCGGCTCTTCAGAGCGGCCGTACACACACAAGCAACTCACAGGACCCCTCCTCGAGAGAAGCCCTGAGTTAGGGTTTAGGGTTTAGGGTGACATGAACATCGTGAGCCTGCCTGTGGCTGCTTGCAATGTTACTCACAGTGTGGAGTTGGGAGCCATATGCTTCCAAAAACCAAAGGCCCTCAAGCGCCTGTGTGGTCCTTCTGATCCCAGAGTGAATCCCGTCACCTGGGAATACAACAACAACATGTTTCACAACAACATGATACGGACAACAGGTTAGTTGGGGCCAGGGGTTGTGGCTGCACCCACGCCCGATGTAAACCTTGAACCCTCGGCCGTAAATCCTAATAATTATACCGTAGCAGCCTAGATAATTAACAAAATCATGGCCCTAGATTCCTTGTACAATTCTGCTGACGGTATCTCAGATCGACGTACACACATGATACGGTTCATGGGCAAACTCCTGCATGACCCTGGGTGTGCCATATTGCCATACTTCCGAAGATATAGGTACATGGTGTCATGCAGGATCGTCCCCAGCGGTATTGGTAGTTATGTTGGTCCCTACATCCCTAAAACCCCAACCCTGAACCTTAAACCTTATATCGCAAACCCTAAGCCCTAAACCCTATAACCCTAAGCATCAAAATCACCTGAAAACCAAACATCGTATCTTCTTTGGGCCCAAATTCCTTCAAATATGAATCCCTAGATGCTTAGGGTAAGGGTTAAGGACCCAAATAGTAAGGTTTTAGGGCCCAAATACCAGTAATATCATAGTATTTGGGCCCTGAAGCCTTATTCTTTGGGTCCTTGGACCCTTAGGGCCTATAACCCCTGGCCCAAATTCCTTCAAATATGAATCCTTAGATGCTTAGGGTAACCTAAACCCTGAACCCTAAACCCTAAACCCTAAACCCTAAGCCCTAAGCCCTAAACCCCAGAAAAAAGGGGTTGCCATTCTCCATTTGGACCCAGATGCCTCGTCCAGGAGCTCAGGGCAGATGGCAGGCCGAGCTTTTAAAGCCTCCTTCAAGGTTTAGGGTTTAGGGTTTAGGGTTTGGGGTTTAGGGTTTTGGGCACTTAGGACCCCTACTAAGCAGGGTTAACCCTTAGGTACCGATAATAGGAACATGAGGGAATGCCAACGGGTTAAGGGTCTAAGGTCCAAGCTAAGTCCCAAGGAGTCAAGTCAGAGTTCAGGGTTTGAGGTTTAGGCGAAAAGGACCCTAACCCCTAAACCCCTGAACCCCCAAACCCTAAACCCTTCGGATTTAAAGGCTTAAAGTGGAGAAAAGCCAAGGGGTGGAGAGGTTCGAGTTTGCCCTTGCGTACCTGAGCATAGACATGAGAAAGGTCCAGTATATAGTGGGTCCCCTAAGTTTTGGGAGCTCCAAAATGTCATAAGTACAAGGTTGGTACACAGTTATCCCTACTATGACCCAAATAGGGGGGCGGGGGGGGGGGGCTCCCTGGTCTGGGCGTGCATATACGTTGGCCTCAAACCCTTAGTTTGTTTGTCATGTAGGGCTTGGGCCCCGAAATAAGTGTATGAGGAAGAGTTTAGGGTTTAGGGTTCAGGATCCCTATATGCCCTACCCCAAGAATATAGCAGCTTTCCATCTGCTTATCCAGTCCCTCTGCCCTAAACCCTAAACCCCTAAACCCTAACCCTAAACCCCTAAACCCTAAACCCTAAAACCCTAAACCCTAAACCCCTAAACCCTAAATCCCTAAACCCTAAACCCAAACTTTGGATCCCTAGGGCTTAGTATGCTTAGGATGTAGGGCCTAAACCCGAAACCCCAAACCCGAAACGCTACCCCTAAGCATCAACATGACCTAAAAACCTTACATAGTATGGTCTTTGGGCCGACATTCCTTCAAATATGAATCCTTAGACGCTTAGGGTACTTGAAGGCTCTTTTGACTTAGTATGTCAACCTACTATCCCTACAATAACCCCCATTATAGCCAGGGATGTCCAAGCAAACCCTGGAACAACCGCTCAAACCAGCTCCATAGAGTTCAGGATTTCAGGTCTAGGGTTTAGAATTTAGGGTTTAGGATTCAGGGTTTGGGACTGATGGTTCAGGGCTTTCAGGATTTGGGATTTAGAGCTTAGGATTTGTAAGGGCCCGCGGTATAAGGTTCAGTCAAGGGTTCAGGCTTGCGCCCCTACCCCAGGGGACTACATTGGATCATATAAGGACCAGATTAAGGCCACAGTGGGGAATTTTTTGGGGATACGATCTTGGGGGTCTTGGATTTTGTGTTCAGCGCTTAGGATTTAGGATGTTGGGTTTAGGGATGCGCGTGTAGGGTTCTGGGTGAACTCTACTTGTCCAAATAGTTTGACTATCTGGCTGTTGATAGTGAATTGAGGAATGGACCCCTATAGCAGCCCCTATGTAATGCCCAGTCAGACAATCATTCGCATAGTCCTTTCCATTTTTAAGCCCCAAACCCTTCATAGCCCTCGGCCCCAAATCAAGGGTTCCAGGGTTGTACTCTTGGTGTTGGTATTAAAAACCTTGTACTTGCGTACCTGGCCCCGTTATCCGAGTACTGAGGCTCTTAGGAGAATAGAGTTCAGAGTTTTTGTTTTTTTCTCGGACCTTTTCTCCACCATCCTCAGAGCTTAGGCTTTAGGGTTTCATGAAGAATCAACTGGAAAAGGAGATGGAACATTGCATGGAACCTGCGTTGTTATAAGGGGTTGTAGTTAGGGATTACGGGCAAGCGGGATACTTACATGGTGGTTAATGGGAAGTGCTAGGGTGGATCTCCATCATAATCCCTATCGACTCCCCTATGCTTCTACATGCATTCCCTCCACTCTCTCATAAGCAACAGGGACGGCAGGGCTGGCGCAAGATCGCATCTAGCTTTGAAAAAGAACATGTTGCAAGCATGTTGCGTGTGATGTGCTTCAGGACTTGATATGGGCCTTGCAAGGTCTGAAAAAGCTAGACGGATACCAGTACTGAAAGCAACAAAAAACTACGAATGAAAAATGATATCTGAAGTGGCACGCCGAGAGTAGCAGCTAGGGATATTGGATATAAAATGCAACTCATGCTACTTTGCAACCTATTCCGTAAGGTGCCAAACGAAGTAATTTGGTCCGCATGGATTCCCATGCATGTGTTTCGGGGCTAAATTCCGTGTTTTTTGGTACTTGCGCCCTTGTTGCTTCCGCGATGAAAAACAAGTAGGTGATGATGGTAAACCCAGGCCCTCCAAAATGAGCAATCCAGCGTAGGAATGTGAAAGCCATGGGGTCCTAATTTTAGTGGGTCGTAGTTAACATGATGCTCTTATTGAAAAAGAAAAAAGGAACCAAAGGGCCCATGTAGCTACAAAGTATATACCTAGGGCCTAAAGGGCTTCCCATAGCTGTCCTTTGGATGAATCAGGATTTTCTCGAGTGCTTGTAACCTCAAGTCGGCGTTTTGGCATCCTTGGTGTTCCCAGGGAGCCCAAAGTATTTTAAGGTTTGGGGTTTAGGGTTAATGGGCTTTAGGGCTTTTAGGATTTTTCCGGGTTAAATTACGGTTGTGGGTTTTCAGTGTAGTCCTTCAGTCATATTATATGACTTATTCTGCTTGCTTTCTAGGTCCCGGGAGGATACTACGCGAGGGCTATTCCTTGATTGGACCTCGCTGGATGTTCAATTGAAATTGTGCAGCAACGAAGGAAGGAATGGAATATAGACACTTATTGATAGGGATTCTACAGGGACCACAAAGGGGACACGGTACCCTTTCCATGCTAAACACTGGTGACTGATGCGGGTGAAACTACAACTTGTGGTCCGAGATTTTGGCTCAAGGTTTCACGTCATGTCTGGGTCCATAATCGACATGCTTTGCAAGACTCCTTGAACTGTAGCACCACCCGAACCGACTAAGAAGTTCAAAAAGATTTCAATGTGACACACCCCAAAAACACTTGGCCCAAAAAAAAACTCACCCAAGGAACCGCTAAGCTTGGATACCCTAAGCCTCAACCTATGCATGATCCCAATATACCCTCATATATCCTCTTATACCCCTAAACCCTAAACCCTGAACCCTAAACCCTAAACCCTTGAAAAATTGCGATCCAAAAAAGGAAGGAATCGATCTGCCAACTGAAGAAGCTCGCAGGCAGTATCAGGCCTGCGAGCCAAGGCATGCAACTGGGGTGCAAGGGTTCAGTTTTTTTGTTTCGGGTTTAGGGTTTAGGGTTCAGGGTTTAGGGTTTCGGGCTTCGGGTTTAGGGTCTTTCTTGACGTTCAGGGCTCAGGGTTTAGCGCTTAGGAATTCATTAGGGGATAGTACGCACTAATTTTTCGGGGCCCCAAAACCCAAATGAAGGGTACCAGGAGGGTCTTGTTACATTCCCTTCTCTTTTAAGTTACGTAACGACATTCAGTTCTGGCGTCTATGCAATGACGGTACCCCTACTAAAATGGTACTTTCTTACGTAAGAAGGGCGGCCCAATACAGATCCCAATATAAGAGAATCCTTATAGTATAGGAGCCCCCACAGAGCGACTCCAATTTTGGAATAGATCCTGCTTTATATCTATAGTTACACACCCCTACAGAGCCATTATAAACCCCCTTGCAGGTGGCAATTTAACAGCCAACTCAAAACCCTAAACCCTACAACCCGGAACCCTAAGCCTTAAACCCTACAACCCTATAACCCCAAGCCCTAAACCCTAAACCCTGAGCCCTAAACCCTAAACCGTAAACCCTAAACCCCTAAAACCCAAGCCATAAACCCTAAAGCCCTGACCCTAAAGCCGCTGTTAGGGCCTCAGCTGTTTCTGGACCGCCAGCTTGCAGAGGCTGTGCAGCTTGTCTACCTCCCGTCTTGGTCCAAGGTCTTAGCCTGGGGTCCCTTTTAGAGCGGGATATAGGGGTTTAGGGTTTAGGATCTAGGGATATATACTTTAGAGGGGGATTTAGGGGTCTTAGTCCAAGGTATTAGCCTGGGGTCCCTTTAGAGGGGGATGTAAGGGTTTAGGGTTTAGGGTCTAGGGATAAGGGGTATTAGGTATTAGCCTGGGGTCCCTTGAGAGTGGGACATAGGGGTTTAGGGTTTAGGGTTTAGGGTCTAGGGATATATACTTTAGAGGGGGGACTAAGGGTTCTTAGTCCAAGGTATTAGCCTGGGTCCCTTGAGAGTGGGACATAGGGGTTTAGGGTTTAGGGTCTAGGGATACATAGTTTAAAGGGGGATTTAGGGCTTATGTGGGATAGCCTGGGGTCCCTTTTAGAGGGGGGATATATAGGGGTGACATGCAAGAAAGGGGGATATAGGGGTATATTTACTTTAAAGGGGGATTGAGGGATTATATGCTTCAAAGGGGAGATGGAAGTTATGGAGGGTCATTTGAGCTATAGTCTAGGCTGCTCAAAGGGGGCTATATAGACAATATATGGCGAGTATTATAGACGTTTATCAAGGGGGATACTTTCGGAGTTTAGACTAGAGGTCATATACGATTATTAACAGGGTTTAGGGTTTCCCAAAATTCGGGGTATGCTTTAAAGGCCTGATTTAGTGTAAGTATTAAGGTTTAGGGCTACTTCACAGCATGCAGGAATACGCAGGGTTCAAGGAGTAGTGTTCGCGGTTTCAGGCTTTCCACACCCCCAACCCTAAACCGTAAACCCCGCGGATGCCCTTCTGGGAGTCTGTTTAACGCGGGGTACACTTGACCACTATGATCGCCTGCTAGCACTTATGTTGTGCGCGCAGCATCGTGTCCCCGCCTCGTTGTGCTGGGCTTGGATGGCTTTCAGCCTCTGGTTGGCTTTCCTCAAGCTGGACAGAACCCCTACACCCTAAACCCTAAACCCTAAACCCCTAAACCCTAAACCCCTAAACCCTAAACCCTAAACCCTGCATGCTCTTGGCAGCAGCTTGCGGACGCAATGACCCCCCGGTGCGACTTCAAGGCCGCAGCACAACTTGCACGGATTTGGTCGATAGGGGGGCCCTATTTTGGGAGACAGCCACATGATATGTGCCTCCAGGAAATATCAATTCAGAAAGGGATCCAGTTTGGGTCCAGGCGTGTACTGCAGGAGTATTTGGAATTTTGGGCTTGGGCGTTTAGGGTTTGGGGGTTAAGTTTAAGGTTTAGGGTTTAGGGTTAACTCATACGCCTTAGAGTTCAGGGTTTAGGGTGCCTCCCAATAGTCTAATCTCTTGGGGTTCTTGTGAGGAGAACTACTACTGCGGGTAAGGGGAAGGATCCCAGTCTTGGTGGACATTATCTTTAAGTCACCCACCCTGCATCATCATCAAACTAACAGGATCTCAAATCATGTCTTCAATGTCTGCAGCTAAACCCTAAACCCTAAACCCATGAGCCCTGAACCGTCTACCGGCAAATCTTGACACCTCCACCCTGAACCTTTGAACCTTGAAGCTCCCTTAGCCCTAAACCCTAAACCGTGGCCTCAGTATCCCTACCTTCAGACTCTGAACCAAGGGACTACTAGGGTTTATGGTTAGGGTTTAGGGTGTTTAGGATCTAGGGATTTGGTCTCCCAATATCTGGGCCCCACAAATTAACAACCTTAGGGTTGATTGGGGACTGTGGGGGCCTCTTAAGGCTTCTTAGGGCTTGTTACGCATACTGTGGGTGCCATGCCAGTCCTATGACTGTAGAGCTTGAGACAGACATAGACCCTCCAAAGTAGTTTAGGGTTCAGGGGTTAAAGTTTAGGGTTTGGGGTCCTGATCAGAAACATAGCTCAAAATTCATACCAAACCAAGACAAAAAGCATAGACCGGGCTGTATAGGTTTGTCCAGGTGGCAGCCCAACGGTATATTGTTTGGCTCTAAAAGAGCCACATAGCAACAATTTGGCCAACGACATTGATGGGTACTTTGACCCTTACGGCTACGCCCGAGAACGCTCACTTGGAGCCTTCTATGTCTTGCACCACTCAAATTTTCCCGAAATACTGTAGTTCCTGACGTATACGATATACATATATCTATATATAATGCTGCGCAGATTTACTCCCAAACCCTAACCTCTAAACTCCTACACTCCTAAACCCCTTAACCCCCTAACCCCCTAAACTCCTGAAACCCCTGAAGCCCCAAAACCCTTGGAGCCTGGTATTTGTCCGCCAGCATGCCGACCTCCACTGCAGTTGCCAGGCTCCCGCGGAGGACGCCCGAGTATAAGAACCGAAGGAATGCCTTGCTGCGGCTCAGAGTCAGGGTTTGAGGATTTTAGGGTTTAGGGTTTTAAGTTTAGGGTTTAGGATTTAGATTTGGGGTTTAAGGGTTTAGGAGTTTAGGGTTTAGGGATTATAGGGTTTAGGGGTTAGGGTTTAGGGTTTTAGTTTTTTGGCGTTTAGGGCTTCGGGTTTTCGGACTTTCGGGTTTTAGGGCTTTGGGGTGTGGCGCCACTTAGGATTCCTTGTGTACAATAGGGAGTGGGGCAAGATATCTTCCACCACCGGTTTAGGCTTCCGGGATAAGGGATTAGGGGTTAGGGTTTTGGATTTTCGGGGAGGGCCTGGTGGCTTTGAGGTTGGATTAGAAGTGGGTTGATGTAAGTGGGGATATATATAGCTGTGTCATAGAGATAAGCCCTAAACCCTAAACCCTAAACTAAACCCTAAACCCTAGACTAAACCCTAAACCCTGAACCCTAAACCCTATAACCCCTAAACATAAGTTCCATAAACTGTAGATGAGACGTTTAAGTGCACTGCTGCCAACTAGAGGGCTCAACCTTGCACCGCTTCAAGTTGAGGCTTGGGAGTTAGCTGTTTAAGGGGATGTCCTAGCTGTTAAGGAACTTAAGTTACCATAATGGGTATATATAGGGGTAATGGAAAAGAAAATGGAAACTACTATAGTTTAGGGTTTAGGGTTTAGGGTTTAGGGTTGGTATTTGCTTGGGAATTAACCCTAAGCCCTAAGGATTCTCCGTCCAGGGTTTAAGTTTCAGAGTTAGGTGTTAGGGCTTCCAGTCAGGGACAATTTGGCTTAAGATCTGTACAAGTTAGAAACCGACACCCTAAACCCGAACCACGTAAAGTCACAGGATTTTTCCATACCCCCTGGAATAGGAATCATAACAGCACCTATATGGGCCCCGTGCAGCCCAAAGAACCCTAAACCCAAACCCTAAGCCTTGAATATCCCAAAACTTTAGTTAGAGTAAGCTTGATAGTAGGTCGACATTCCACTTTGCACGGTACATGGATTCCACGAGGTAAGCGCTAAATCCTAGACTCCAAGCCCGAATTATCCGCCGAGCAAGTTGGGCCTAAACCCCAAACCCTAAACCCCTAACCCCTAAACCCTAAACGCTAAAACCCTAAACCCTGACCCCTAAACCCTAAAACGCTAAACCCTAAACCCCTAAACTCTAAACCCCTAAGCCCTAAACCCCTAGACCCCTAAACCCTAAACCTTAGCTTATAACCCTACTTAGAATCCCCCTAAATGGGCTTATAGGGGTTACCCCAATTATACGTAGGGTTATAATCCTAGTAATAAGTAGGTACTAAGTCCCATGGGCCTCCGAGTCGGGGTTTAGATTTCTTCCAACCACTGTAGCGGCCCATTCCGGGCCCTTGCAGCCAAACAACTTCAACCGTCGTAGCCGAAAAGTCCTGAAGCCAGCGCAAACTTGGGGTTTAGGGTTCAAGGCACGGGCTTTAGAGTTTATAGTCCCCCTGGAGTAGATAGAATATAAGCTATATGGGGCTCTTAATATGGTCTGGGGAGAGTTCCATATTCTGTTTACCTTAAAGAGGCCTGCAGGGTTTAGCAGTGCAAGCTTTCAGTTTAGTGGGCCTTCATGACGAGATTTGGGTTTAGGGTTTAGGATTTAGGATTTAGGGTTTAGGACTTAGGGTTTAGGGTTTAGGGTTGGCTGCTTCTCTTACTAGAACCTACTGGAACTCATGATTGTCAAGGCGGAAGCCTCTGAATTTCTCTGGCCTCTGTTTAGGCATTACTCTCCTAGACCTACTGTTGATGAAGGAAATCTTGCACCACTTAGGGGTACTTAACTACTGTAATTCCCAGGGTTTCTAGAACGTAAGGTGGTACAAGATTCCCTCCATCAACAGTACCTCAGCATACCCAGGTGCGAACATTCTGATGTGACGGCCTATAAGGCATGGACCGTAAACTCTAAATCCTCAGTTCCAACCACTACCTGTATGCCCTGTTACCTACACTTGAATAATACCTATCCGTTACAACAACAAATCCTGCATGACCTTCGTATATTATAATACCATAAGCCCCAATGCGGAAGTTACTTAGGCTCATCTACCAAAATGTCCTTCTATCCCTATTCCATACACCGCCTCCATGGGAAACAGATTCTGCTGCACCTGGAGGAGTCAATATATCATGGGTGAGAAGGCTGGAACTGTCAACCGTAAACCCTGAACCCTAATCAAACCCACAAAATGCAATGTTGCTTGCGGTTTAGGGCTTAGGGTAAGAAATGAATGTAGATCCCTACAATGCCTCTGCATGAAAGACATCCAGCATGGTGGCCAGTTGAATAATGAATCTTTCCCCCCAGAGTAGACTTCACTGGCCAGTACTGTAGCGTCAAGCATAGTGATGCATAGGGTTTAGGGTTTAGGGTTTGGGGTTAGGGCTTAGGAAGGGGGGATTAACAGTTGGTGCAAATTGCAACATAGTTCAGCGGCCAGCGGTCTTACTAAACCCAGAGCCCTACACCCCTAAACATGAACCGCGTGCTGCATGCCCACACCCCAAACCGCTCCTAAACTCTAAACCCAAAATCCTACGGCCAAAATCCTAAACCCTAAATCCAAAGCCCTAAGTCCTAAACCCTCAATCCTAAATCAGTGGTCCTGAATTATGACCTCGGCTGCTGCTTTCTCTTTGAAGGCTTCCGAGTGGATCATTGCGTGAAAGACCTGGGCTTGCTGCTAAGCCTAAGCCCAGGGGACATGCTTTCAGGATGAAAGTGCGGGACTTTTAGGACTTTAAGGGTTTAGGTCCTTGGCTTTGGGGTTTAAGGTTTGGAGTTTAGGGTTTAGGGATACTTACTTGGAGATAAAGGGTAAGTATAACCCAGTTATGGCTTTACTGATCTTCAAGGTTCCTGAGTCCCCGAATTATGGTTATGATGGGACCTCTCCCAAGTGCTAGTACAGATTGAAATCTATTCCTTGTTCGGTTTAAGTACGAGTGAACATACGAAATATGTTAACAAATATATTGGAACTTGAGGTCTTAACATCCGACAGTCAACCGGTAAAGGCAACAGTTGTCGACTCAAAGTTAGGAAATACTTGATTTAAGGGTTTGGGGTTTGGGGTTTAAGGTCTCAAGCACTAGACCGGACACCAAGGCTAGCGTAGCGGGCTTCAGGATTAGGATTTAGGTCTGGGCCCCATCGTGCCATTGTCCTGACCATAAGCGCAGAAGCAGAACTTCAACGTAAGAAACTTGTAACTTATGACTAGAGCTACCCCACATAAGGAGCCCTCCCTTATATGAGAAGGACTCCGGACTAGGATTTAGAGACTCAGGTTCTTTAGCTGTCTTGCAGCAGATAAGCTGCAAAAAAACTCTCGCATTAGTTGAAGCCATTTCTTGGAGTCGACTCATGGGCTCAGGTGCCTAGTGAGTAGTTTGTAAAACGGGTTCTCCGAAGGCCAACCCCAAACAGAGAGCTTGCAACTCGATTATAACTTACTCCCTTAGTTCCTTGAGCCTTCAAACATCACAACTCAAGCCACGCATTGACTTCAAGAGTACTATACTTTTGAGGGTATGTTTGAGTTTGCAGCGCTGCTACGCCGGCAAACGCCCATAAGCAGAACAGACTCCTGGTTCTGATTTCGGGAGCAGCATCGCAAGTCTGCTTGCGAACCCTTCCTGCAGGCCCTTGAATTTGCAGTGCCCCTGTCTAGGATATCACACTTATTGGCTAGCATCGTCTATATATTAGGTAGCCACATAAAGCGTAGGGTGTAATTGTAGGGACGCTCACGCAATTATAGGAAGTTCGGTAGCCCTAACCTCCAGACATGAGTCCATACTAGAATCATTAGTATATAGTATAAAGTCATTGTTTTGGGGGATGAGGTTGCCGCAATCTTATTGACACTAGCGTAGCCTGACCCAACATCTACCGTAGACCCCGAAATCCTAAACCTTAAGCCTTACACCTAAGCCCTAAGCCCTAAACCCTAAACCCTCCCTCCGTTGTCTTTACTCATCAGGTCTGAAAAGGAGAGCCAAGGCACTTTTGACCATTGACACATCAGGACAGACCATACCTGTCTGCGGCACAAAGCTACTTGGAGGTAATTACTAATACTGCGGTCCTGAATTCCAAAAACAATGATGGTCTAGCTTTAGGGTTCGGGTTTGGGGTTCAGGGCTTGATGATACCCAAATCATGGGGGTACCTTGAAAGATAGGATGTACATAGCTTCAACCAAAACAGGTTCCTTTATAGCTACGCTTGTAGCTAATTATGTTGTATACGCTGTTGATACTTAGACCCTAAGCCCTGAACCCCAAAACCCTAAACCTTACACCCTAGTCTTCGAACCCTAAACTCTAAACCCTAAAACCTAAACCCACCCTAATCCCTGAAACCTAAACCTCAAGGCCTTGAACTCCGTCCGCACGACTTCAGCAGTATCTTGATTGGAGGCAGCGCGCTCTTCCACAACGACGGTGAAGTCTCCACCCTTGGTAGTCCACAGGCACCCAAATCGCCTAAAGTACCCTAGAAGCCCAGGTACCCATATAGTAGGTCCTTGGGTTATAGGTAACATAAATTTATAAAAGGACTTGTTGACAGGAACCCAATATATGGGTAACTGGGCTTCTAGGGGTAGGTACTTGTTGTAGGGTTTAGGGTATAGGGTTTAGGGTTTAGTGTGGAAGGTTTCGGTTCTAGGGTTTAGGATCTATCTATACCCTAGAAGCCCAGGTACCCATATAGTAGGTCCTTGGATAGTATAAGTTTATATAGGGACTTCAGGACAGGAACCCAATATGTATGTAACTGGGCTTCTATCTAGACACTTCATCGTCCAAAGCAGCTTAGGGCTCAGCGGATCTCAGTTTGAGGGCTTAAAGCTTCGAGGCTTCGGTTTCCAAACCCTACTTGGAGGGTCAGG
>CAJNIZ010043819.1:32976-53903 GCA_905231905.1 Symbiodinium pilosum
TGACCCTCCAAGTAGACCTTAAGCCGCGCCCAGAGTAACCCCAGACCCCTTAACAACAGGTAAATCTACAAACATATTGGGTACGAAATCCACTTTTTCAGGCGAGAAAGCTATTGTACAGGCATCTGCAAAGTGCTCAGGGTTTAGCGATTAGGGTCGTAAAGGCATTCATCTAGGACCTTGAGGATTGTGAGCCACCCTAGAAATGATTTGGACATAGTGGAGATAAGTTTGGTTCTAAGTTCCATCAGCTGTAGTTGTGACACCTACATGTTGGTTATGTACCCTACACCCTGAACCCCAAACCCTACAACCTATACCCTGAACGCTAGGCGGCCCCACCCTGTAGTGAACAGCTCTTTCTTGTACAATGAGCCATAGTCAACTCCGAGTACCCCCCCTTCATAACCCCTATGCTACTCCCCTATGTATTCCCTATATCACACCCACTTTAAAAGTTTACACTCTAAACCCTGAGCCCCAAACCCTAAGCCCTAAACCCTTAACCCCAAACCCTAATCCCTAAAACCCAAACCCTACACCCAACAGAATCCCCTATATAAACCGCCATTAAGGAGTTTAGACCATAGCTCAATGGTACCTCGGTGTCTTCTCTGATGCAAGGAAGTAGGCTGTTCATGACGAGTAGACCCGGAAACTTTTTTGAGCATTTCTATACCAAGAGCCCTAGAACCAATATCAGAACCAGAAGGCCTAAACACTTTTAACCTAAGGACCCAAGGAGCCAAATGATGGGGTTTCAGGCCCCAAACACTCTAATATTCGTGGTATTTCGGGTAAAAACCTATCATTTGGGTCCTTGGACCCTGACCAAATCCTACATGAACAGTCACGGGGAGTAGCCTGCAAGCCACGTGCTGCACCCAGTTACTAGTGCCCAGTAACCACCCTAAACCCTAAACCCTATAATCCCTACCAACCCTACCAACCCTACAAACCCTATAAACCCTAAACCCTTAAGCCTAAACTCCCCCACATCATTTGTTAGACAGCTGAAGGCCAGGTGACTTGACCAAAGCACCCGCCGAAAACATCAGCTGCAAAGGCCTTTTCCTGATCTCATGATTATAGGGTTTAGGGTTTAGGGTGTAGGGCCCTAAACCCATAATAACTACGATGGTATGCTGTTATCATACATTTCAACATAAATGGCTCAAACTGCAGGCAGAGAGACCATTCAAAAACCTGCCAAAAAGGGAACAAAGGCACGAGCCGCTCAGGGTACTTCGTAGGTACGATCTAAATGAGGCTATAAGTCACCAACGATTCGCAGAATCCTTGGCCATCAAGATGTTCGTGCTCAGCTTGGCCGTTCTGATGACGATGATGATTGAGCCGCTGCATTTGATTGGTTATCGCCCGCCCTGCCAGTCCTTTTGCAAAGATGGCCAGGGCTTAACGGGTTCTTAAAGTAGTCGTAGCTGCCACGTCCCTCTTGAACGTGAAGTACAGGGGCGGACAAAAGCGGCTCCTGACGCACATCAATCAAGTCGCCAACCTGAAGCTCTTCTTGGTCCAACTCAACGCGGCACGAGCACAGCTGCGACAGCAGAAAACCACAAGTTCGAATTTCAGCCGCTTCACCCCTCTTACCGATTGAGGGTTCAATCCCAGGCATGCTTTCATGACGCGCAGGCTGAAATGATTGCACAAACTGGATCTTAAATTGTGTGCCCCGCTGCGCAGGAGAGTCTGGGCAAAAAGCTTAGGGCTTAGGGAATAGTTATTAAGATGTAGGGATTAGGGAAAGGAAGTGTCGGGGTGTCCGGTCTAGGGCTTGGAAAAGTGAGGACTGAGGCTTTGGGGCCGAAACGGCTCCTCTCGCCCGAACAGAGGATTGCTATTGGGGTTTAGGGTTTACGGTTTAGGGTCAGCATCTAACCATGGTGCCTTCAGAGTGCTCAGGAGCCCACTTTACCAGCATGTCAGCATAAAAAATTACAGCCCCAGGATGTGAAACTAAACCATAACCTAAGAAGCGTGTAGGGTGTAGAGACTAATCAAGAGGTCTGCAAAAATTTAGGCTCCCAGCCTATCAAACTCTAAGAATCCTTGGGGTCCCATGTAGCCCCCTTCCCGCACACCCATTAGAAGCCCCCTGAACTCTAAATCGAATAAACTCTCAGACTCTAACCCTGAGGCACCGAATAACCCAATCTAGGTACTACTTCTACGGGACTTTCGGCCCAAATGCAAGTATTATTCATAGACGTCGAACCCCAAACCTAACCCTAAACCCTAGACCAAAAACCAGCGTAAAGCCACAAGATGATAATTGCGGCATGTCTCAGCCTCATCCACAGCGAAAGCCATGTTTGACCGGCTTTCCATGGGCTCATGAGGGTGGTGCTTTCTCGAAAGTGAGTGTGTAGGGCTTTGGGCTTGGGGTATCTGGAGTTTAGGGACTCAAAAGTGAGTGTGTATCTAGACCCTCCTCCTACCCTCAATCAGGGCCTAAGTACCCACTATTAGGGACCATATATCCCCAATTAAGGGTACAAGGAGGGTCCTGGTAGGGTTTTGGGCTTAGGGTATCTGGAGTTTAGCGAGCTGGGAGTTTAGTACTTGGGGATTATGGTTAAACTTTTCGCCTTTTGAGTTTCTACACAGTGCGTGTAGGGAGGGTGTGTAGATGCCGGTTATTTGGAGGGTCAGGGGGACGTAGTAAGTAGGTTAATAATCCCTATAACCCATATAGTAACCCTAATTATCCCCGTTATTAACATACTTATTAAGTCCCCCTGACCCTCCAAGTATATACTTCGGTGCATTTCGACCGTGACGAGTAGGATCACTTCTAAGCTTTGGACCCGAGAGATTTTGACTATGTAGGGGTTTTTAGGCGATTTTGATGCTTAGGGTTAGGAATTGCAGCATTATGCGACCCCTACGTGGTGCAAAACGCTCTCCGTGGCTCCAAATTCATGTCAAGGTTTACTTTGGCAGGTTGTTAAACTCACTGACGCTTTTTGGGGGGTACCTTCAGGAGGATAACCCCTGACACCCTGACCCCAAAAAATCTTAATCCCTGCACCTCAACACTAAACCCTCGAAATTGACATCGTCTCATATGACAAGAAAGCTTGTTTGTCTGGTTTCTTTCACATTCCAAGACAGGTGCCCCTCGGTAGATGCCACTAGGACCTCCCTCATAAGATAATATTCCTTATATAAAGTACTATAGTTACTATAGCCCAAAAGGAGAGTATAATCTTTCTCCTACAATGGCTACCATAGTACCCCCAAACACAATACTACTCAGATGAAACGGGTTAGTGCTGTAGACAAAAACCTTGTTCTGTGCTACGGAATCCTGGCCCTAACGCGGCTGACTCCTGGGAGGGAGTAGCTTGCCTTGGTTAGCTAGGAATGAAGGAATGGATCCTTATAGCAGTCCCTATATAACCCATTGTAGTAGTTTCCATTCTCTCTTCCGCTCTTTCATTCTCAGCTAATCAAAGGTGAGGTAGGTATTTCCCTAAACCCGAAACCCTATTCCATGGCATTTGGAGGTGGGATTTCAGCCAGCCTTTAGAGAGCTGAACCCAACGCCGCAACCTAAGGTTTAGTTAGGGCTTAGGGCTTAGGATTTAGGTTTTAGGGAAGACCTTCCATCCAGAGTATTGAGCGTTGAGGGTTTAGGGCTTAGGGGTCTAGCGTTTAGGGAAGGCCTCTAACCTGCTACCTGAGACATGCAAGGTATACGTACACTGTATTCAGGAACTCTTCAGTTTAGGGTTAATGGTTAAGGGTTTAGAGTTCAAGTTTAAGGTTTAGGGCTTCAGGGGTGAAGGTTAAGGGGTCAGGGTTTAAGGTTTAGGGTTTAAGGTTTGTATGTATTGAGGACCCTGACAGCCCAAGCGCCTATATTCCAAATATTTGTGCGCCCCAAGTTTATATACTACTGCTGAAACGAAAAAATCCTGCATGACCTTGCTATATTGTAGTACCATAACTCCCAAGGTAAAAGATACCTAGGTTTATGCAGGATTTTTAATATCCACCGTATTTACCTGATGGACCCAGAAAGTCTACCGTGCACAGCATGCTAGAATCATCCTTTTCTTTTCCATCCCCAATACACCCCTGTATTGTAACCCCTAAACCCTAACCCTTTCAAGGGTGAGATTTCATCGTTGGGGGGAGGTTCCTCTTCCGCATCCAGCTGTAAGAGTTGAAAAAAAGAATTTGATGCAAGCCTATCAGGCAGCGATAGATTATAAAGCTTTTAGGATTTAGGGTTTAGGGTTTAGGGAACCTATTTCTAAGGTGTCTCTCAACGGGCACACGAAGGATGTCTAGTTCTTGATGTATGGGACAGTTCAGTTGTTAGCTATTTGACCTGGCGTTCACGCCGACAACTTTGCCGTCACATACCTCCAGCACCACAAGCTAAATCTGGATGAGCGCTGGGGCTTGGAGACTTCAGTTCCGACATTACAAATGTTGCGGCTGGAAGTCCCCCCTTAGTTCCATAGAGTTCTTGACATCCCTGATGATACCTTGGGTTTGACCCATTGCTTTCCCCATGTGACTTGGGGGCAGAGTACATGCTAGACCCTTACATAACACCTAGTACTCACCTTACCCTAAATTGCGATCACAGCAACAACCCACGCCATTTGACTTCTTTCTGTCCAAGACACCCTTCTTTGTCCTTGGTTGATGCCGGGGGTCACAAAACAGGGGTTCACATTCAACTCGTCCTGGAACTAGAATGTAATGAGGCGGGTAGATTTGCCAGCTCTCAGAAGAAAAAAAGGATGCAAATGGTACGCCCCAAACATTTGCTAAAGGGGGCTTGAAACTTTTGACACTGAAGCCAACACCCTCAACAACAGAACGCTGAGCCCTGTATGAAGACACCACACGCTCAACCCAGTCTGACAAACCAGGTCGTGTCGGCATGACTACTACAGTATTCAAACGTAATCCCTGCATGAGTGCATCAATCTCCAACATACTAAGCGCACAACTATTGAACCCTCGACACGGATGAACCCTAAAACCTGAAACCTTAGGCGGGCGAGGCAGCAGCAGCCACAGAAGGATGAGGAGGAGGAGGAGGAGCAGCAGCAGCAGGAGTAGTAGTAGTAGTAGTAGTAGCAGTAGTAGTAGTAGAAGTAGTAGTAATGGTGGGAGGGGAGAGGAAAGATTCAGGGAAATCCCTTCACCAACGCTTCAGTTCTACGCTTGATCCTAAAGTCATACTCTAGGGTTTAGGGACCAGGGTTTAGGGTTCGTAATAAAATTCCTACATGACCCTAAGTGCCTGTACCCAGGAAATTACGACTGTAGTGCACCAAGGTCATGCAGGAATTTGTCTACTAACAGTATCAATGCCCGAGACTCTCCCTGCTCTGCAGCCTTCATGAAGTATGTGGCAGCCTCCAGTAAGCCAGGGCGGGGGAGGGGGAGGAGCGCAGTGAGAATGGGTGCCGGTTACAGAAAACTTAAAACAAGTCAAACAAACATTCGCAGATGGAGTCTTTCAAAATAATGCCGTGTACTGCAATAATCTATGATGAAGCACTGTAACGCCTTATCTGCATTGGCGTCAGGCTGCAAATAGGACAGTGTTGAGTGTAGGCTTAGCTTTGACGGCTACAGGCTGAGCATGCAGGGTCTAGGATGGGGCTTAAGAGTGCGGCTATGGGCCTATGGGATCACTGGAATTGTGTACTTTCAGAAGAGGATTCGGCAAATGAAGTTCTCTGTGAGAAAATCCCATGAAACAATGCCTCGTGTTTAGTGTCTATAGCCGCAAGGGTCCAAGGTCCCAAATAATGGGGCTTTAGGGCCCAAATACGACTAATATTACGTATAGTGTTTGGGGCCTAAAGCCTTATTACTTGGGTCTTTGGACCCTTAAGGTAAAGGGTTCAGCGTTTACAGTGGAGACCCTTTGGCCATCCATTCTATAATGTTAGGGTTATTTAAGGCTACATTAGGGTGAAACTGGGGTTATATAGGAATAATGGAAAATATAATGGAAACTACTATGATATTAGGGTTATATTGGGGTTATATAGGGATAATGCAAGAGAAAATGGAAACTACTGTACTGGGCTATATAAAGATTATGGGGTGAAATTGGTATGACAAAAAATTAAATGGAAACTACTATAATATTAGGGTTATATTGGGGAATCTTTTTGAGTTGGTCTTGGCACCTGGGCGACAAAACCAGATCACAACAAGATGTCACTTAGAACCGAACCTATAACTCAATTGTTCCAGGGCTACATCCTGGTTATAGGGCTTAGGGTTTACGGGGTGTACAGCGAAGAGGCTGCCTAAACATGGCCTTGCTTTTATGAAGCAACCAGGTCCCCCCAGTGTAGAGTTCCTCTATTTGCGGGGTTTACCTCAGCACCCAGCTCTATACTACCCCCCCCCAGCTCCTCCTATTTAGGGTAAACCACGGTTAACTCACAGGGAACCTTCACCCAGTATATGAAGCATCCTGAAACCCCAGGGTACCTAACCCTATACCCTAAGCCCTAAGCCCTAAACCCTAAACCCGACTATGGAGTCTCCATTCGCCTTCTCGGGGTCGGCCTCCACCACATCACCTGGCGGCGAGCGTTGCTCAAGTACCAGGAAGTTTGGCTGCAGGGTTTAGGGTTTAGGGGTTTAGGTTTTAGCGTTTAGGGTTTAGGACGTTGTGGCTCGCATCCTAACCCCAGAATCCTGAACCCTAAATCTACGCAACTCAATCCCTTACCCTGAGCCCCTACAAACCCTAACCCATAAATGAAAAAACCTAAACAGAAACCCTATAAACTAAATCCTTCAGTCTAATCCCTAAACCCTAAACCCTAAACCCTAAGCCCCGGAGCCCATGTGAAGCGTGTAGTGCGGAATGCTGAGAGGGCCTCGCTTCGGGGCTTAAGTCACGCAGTTTAGTCCCAGTCCCTACGCCCCCCTTAAGTAGATAAAATATGGGTTTGGGTACATTATATCTATCTGCTGTTAAGGGGGACTGTAAACCCTAATCCCTAATCCCCAAAACTCTTATCTCTATACCTGAAACCCCAAATTCTGGACTTAATCCCTAGTCCCTAGACCCTAATCCCTAATAATCCCTAATCCCTAAAACCCTAACCCCTAAGCCCGCGGAAGCCTGGAATCCCTTCAACAAAGAATTTAGCCTACCCTAAGGGTCCAAGGACCCAAATCATAGGGCCCCTTTAAAGGGGTTCTAGGGGGATATATAGGGATATATGGGGACTATGTAGAGGTATACGGGACCCAAATGCACCCCAAAACTTTGGGATCCCCCTTATAATCCCTAGTCCCTAAACCCTAAACCGTAATCCCTAAACCCCAAACCCTAAACCCGAAACCCTAAGCCCTAGACCCTAATCCATACCTGAAACCCTCAAAACTTTGGGACCTTCCAAAAGCATCCGACCGAGGATGGTCATGGATTCTGCATCCCCGCGAGACGCCGCCTGCAAGGAGTTCCCCAGGTTTTTTTGGGCTTATGAAGGGTTAGGGGTTTAGGGCTTAGGGGTTTAGGGTTTAGGATTTAGGGTTTAGGGTTTAGGGATTAGGGTTTATGATTTGGAGCTGAGGGTTTGAGGTTAGGCAGATTAAGGTGTAGGCTTAGGAGGTTTAGGTCTATAAAGGGTGAATAACAGTTAAGGGTTTGGGGTCTAGGGTTTAGGACTCGGGGTTTAGGTTTGAGGTTGGGATGTAGGCGTAGGCGGGGGTGATGTGTAGGGTTTAGGCTTTAGGGTTTAGGTTTAGCACACAGTTCTTTGGGCATTTTATGTGTGGGCTGAAGGATAATGCAAGGCGAAGGCTCCAAACCCTCAACCTTAAATCCTAAACCGTAAACCCTAAACTACTCCCAAGACCATGAGGCGCCTGGACCTTTCGCAACCCTGACCTTAAATGTCCAAACCTTCCGCCAGAAAGCCCCGAACAGTCCTGAGAACATCATCTCTTAGAGTTTAGGGCTTCGGGTTTAGGGCTTAAGGGTTTAGGGCTTAAGGGTTTAGGGTTTTGGATTTGGGGTTTAAGGGCTCAGGGTTTAGGGTGCTCAAGGAGAGTGAAGGAGTGAAGATAGTGAGGCATCTCGGGGGAGTATTTTGGCCTTACCATGACGAACCACGCCCCACCATTCATTCAGCAAAAGGTGCAGAACCCTAAACCCTATACCCGAGGAAGCCTGGACTCACTCCAACCAAGAATGTAGCCTACCCTAAGGGTCCAAGGACCCAAATAATAGGGCCCCTTTAAAGGGGTCATACGGGGACATATAATCCCGATATATGGGTACTACGGTATGTAGGGGTATATAGGGCCCGAATAAGAGGGTTTGAGGCCCCAAACACTATGATATGAATGGTGCTTTAAGAAGGTGGGTCATGGCAGCAAAGCCCGATCCGATCATCGCCCAAGGTTTTAAGAGTTCATGGTTAAGGATCAGGGGGTTTAACGTGCCGCTTTAGTAGATAGAATATGGCTTTGGGCATATTATGGTAAGATGCCCATGTACCCCATATTCTATCTACTTAAGGGGGACTTTGGGGGTAACGGGCTTTGGGTCTAAGAGATTGAGGCTAAAGGCTGAGGGGTGCAGCATTGAGGTATCAAGGTCATAGGCTTAGGCTTCAAGAGTTTAAGCTTAAGGGCTGAAGGCTTAAGGCTTAAGGTTTAGATATAGGGGTTTAGGATTTGGGGTTTAGAAAAAAACGAGCCCATTGCCTGGAATCTGTAATGGATCGATTCTATGGAACTTTCTTGCAGGTGGGTGCCAAGGAGCTGGTGACAAGGTGCTTGTGCCTACACACGGTTTAGGGTTTAGGTTTTAGGGTTGAAGGTACAGATGCAAAACAGGTCAGGCCCCAAGTTCCTGCCCTTAGCGTGCACAGGTTGCTCTAGAGTTCCGGGCTCAGGGTTCCGCAGTTTGCGGCTTAGCCTGAATTTAATCCCCCAAATCCCAAATCCCAGCCGGAAACTCCAAATCCCCAACCCTAAACCTTAACCCTTAACCGTAAAACTTGCCCTAAAAACTTAAAACCCAAGACTCCCTGAACACTAGAATGCCATGTATATGTATATACATATATGTATATATACACATATATAGCATAAGCTCGGTTGCCATTTCAATTTGCAGTTGGTTTTGGCGCTGCATTATTAGCAATGACTGGTACATGACTAGTTCTGCCACTGTAGTACGCCCCAAAACCCTAAACCCTAAACACTAAACCCTAAACCCTAAACCCTAAACCCTGGGGCTTTAGCGCAAGCAGCGGCCTCCTGTAGAATCTGAACTTCCTCCTGCGTCAGCGGTACTGCCTCACCTGCATCAATCCGGATTCTGCGAAATACCCGAGGGTCTTACCCTAAACCCTAAACCCTTGGGATTTCTTAGAGCTGGGGACATAAGGGTTCTAGTGTTTTTTTTGTGGAGCTTTAAGGTCTTTCCGATTTAGAGATGAAGGTCCGGGGCGGTACGGAAACATTGGGATGGATGGGGCTTAGGATCAAGCGCATATACCCTTCGATGTAGCCTGGAAACCCTAGAACCCATTTGAGAACAGATTTAATCGTCTGGATGAGCATTTTTTGGCTATTCCAGGTCTGTTGCTGGGAGTGTACGTTGGAGGGTGGAGGGTGTTTCGAAATGGCGTGTTCTTAGACTCTTAGACTGTAACCACCGACCACGCGGCAATCAATCACGTCGCACTTTCTGTGATTTGTCGCTTTAAGGGTCCAAGGTATTTGGTCCTAAAACCCTGGTATTTGAGTCCTTGGACCCTTAGGGTCGGATACCCTTGTTCTGAGACACCCGGTGAGATCTACAGCCCTGGAAAAAGGGAGTTTTGAGCGACCAGAAGAAGCTCTATACCCAAATCATCCAAGAAAATCCATGACATTTGGGACTTGAGCCCCCAACGTACAACAGCTCGGAGAAGCTTAGAGAGACATCAAAAAATCTCCAAACATGAGTTCTACAGGGTCGCGGATGCCCACGGGCGGACATGTTTACATCTCCTTGCCGTTGCCCGTAGGCTTGAAAATGTTTTCTGCAGGGGTCCTTTCAGAAGCTAGAAAATAATTGTTGCAAATACGGAGGGATTGTGGGGCTCATTTCTTATCAGTATCTGAACCCCATAAGATGACAGGCTTCTTCGCCATTCGTATGGGTTTTGGGCCATTATTCTATTCCCGTTACTTGGGGGGAGGGTTAATTATTACGGGTTCTACGGCGGCAGGATTTTGAGAAGTTTCCACACGAGCACCAAGCTTGTGTTGAATCATCCGGCCATAAAAGGCTGATCTGGACTTCCTTGCCGTACAGATCCAAGTCGTACGCTTCAACAGAATCTATACCACACTTCCTAGTACCGCCCTTGACCATCATCTCTAAACCCAAAAGCCCGACACCAAAACCATATAAGCTAATCCCGCGGCCCCAACAAATCCAAATGGCTTAGGAATCTATACCCCATAGCCATTATTGTAACGCCTGAACCTGCTGGCTGTTAGTAGGAAGTGGAGGATTGGATCCCCATAGTAGCCCCTGCATAATGTAATCCCCCCAATCATAAGTGTTCCATGTTCTTTTCATAAGCCCTCAGCTGCAAACCCTTTAAACCCTAATCCCAGAGCTTAACCCCTACCACACCCAAACACTACATTTCCATAGACCCTAAATCCTAAGCCCTAAAACGTTCACAGCCTAAACTTTTTTGTCCGCCATGAAGCCTGCTGTACATCATAGCTCTGCCCAGACGACCAGAATCGAAACGAAGTGCAAGTTTAGGGTTTAGGGTGTGCGGTTTATCGGGTCTAGGTTTATAATATTGAGATTACATAGGGGTTATACAAGGGTTTAGGGTTTAGGATCTACAGTTGAGGATTTAGGGTGGGGGTGCTTAGGCTTGGATTTGACAGTTTGAGGTTTAGAGTTCGGGTTGGAAGCTTCACAAGAAAACAAACTTCAAGAACGAGTGTGCCACCTATACACATAGCCACCATACAAGAACTCTGCAAACCAGATATCCTTTCAAGTCCGCTGACCTATGACACGCTACTGTCCCATAGTTTTACAACAACATTTGGTGGGATTTGTCACCACAAACCCAGAGACCATCCTTGACAAGAACCTCCATAATCCCTTTGAAAATGCCCATACATTCCCAGTCTCCCCCAGAATCCAGAAACAACCCTCCCGTATTGAGAACTCCCCACATATTCCTTCTTCACGCCAGTGATTGAGAAACCCCCACATATTCCTTATTCACGCCAGGGTCCTCGCGGTTTTGGGTTCAGGGTTTAGGCCCTAAGCATTAACTCTTTGGGTTGGGGTTGCGGATTTAGGCCCCAACTGCTAATGTAGGCACCGTCAGTGTGTAGCCATGAACTCCGGGTTGGCATCTGGGTCAAGAGGTTTAGGGTTTACGGTTCAGGGTTTAGGGTTTAGTTTAGGGTGTAGGGTTTAGGGTTTTGGTTTTAAGCATATTGGGAATATGTTTTGATGGTTGAACCAAGTAGGGTAAGGCTGTATCCCCGTTATCAAACACTATGACCAAACAGAAGATATCATCTTGTGGTACACTGAGAAGTGAACCTAGAGCCCTTGAATCGAACACACTACGGTCTTGGGGATTCCACATGCCAGGGTTCTCCACACACCAGCAAAGGTCCACCAGACCAAGCACTACCAAGATGCAGCAGATTCAAGTTAAGTTGCTACTTGAAGGAAACCCTGTAGCTTGTTATGTAATATACCCATATCCTGGTAACTTAATTTAAGTTCCTTAACAGCAACCCAGAAGACTTTAGGGTCTTTGTGACACATACCCAAACTGGTCCGCGAGGCGGCTCTCAGGCTAGGCGTTGTGAGGAAAATTGTGCGCGGAAAGGTCCTGAGAATACTTGGGATTACGCGGTTTAGGGTTTAGGGTTTTGGCTTTGACCAGGTTCCCCAATAACCCCTTACTAATATGGGTTCCATTTTTTCCACTAAGCCCTCAACCCCAAACAGGGGGAGGAAACTACTGGGGTATCTAGTCAAGAAAGACCCTAAACCCTAAACCCTAAAGGGGCCAGGATTTAGGGTTTACTTACTGGTGCCTAAGGGAGTCAGAGCGGGTGAGTGGATCCAATCCCTATATACTCCCTATAATGGTACCGACATTCACTTCCCCATCCCCCCTAAGCCCTAAAACCTACACCCTGAGCCCTGAGCACTAAATCCGAAAGTCTTGAACCCTACATTGGTGCCTATGTTCACTCCCCCACTCCCCCTAAACCCGAAACCCTTGCACTCTACAGTGGTACCTATATTCACCCCCCCACTCCCCCCTAAACCCTTGAACCCTATAATGGTACCTAGACTCACTCCCCCCCGGTAGGCCCTGAACCCTAAACCCTTGACCCATAGCCCCTAGACTCTAGACCCTTAACCCTAAAACCCTAGACCCTAAACCCTAAAACCCTAAACCCTAAAACCCTGAAACCTAAAACCCTGAAACCCCCAGAACACTCCCTGAAGCACCAGTAGGCTTAGGGTGTCCGAGCCATGCTTGATAGTTTTCCCTAAAGACCCAAATATCCCAATGTAGGTCATATCTACAGACTTTAGGGCCCAATGTAGGTATTATTTGTACACTTGGATCCCTGTATAACCCTATATAACCACAGTTTCCATTTCATTTTCCATGTGTTCCATTTGATTCTCCATTATTGGGGAATATGGGTAGGTACTATTTGTATACCCTAAACCCTAAACCCATTGTTGCAGAACTGTGGGTTCAGGACCTCAGGATTTAGGGTTTAGGTTGTCGGGGTTGGGTAGGAAGGTAGGGACGACGCAGGTATAAGGGTGTGGGTTTAGGGGTGTAAGGGGTTTAAAGGTTCAGGGTGGGTTTAGGGGTGTAAGGGGTTTAGGGTTTAAGGGTTTAAGGTTTAAGGGTTTAAGATTTAAGGCTGAAGGGTTTAGGCTTTCCTCAGTGGGTAACACATCGGGATTATGTCGAGACACTCGCATTTGGATGGCTTGTTCCTTCTGATCTATTGGGAAACCCTATTCAAAGCCTGCTGGTAACCATGATTCCTAATTAGAGTTCCAGCTGAATATTTTGGTAACAATCGCTTTTAGCTAACGCTCGCCTGAGCTATAGTCTAAAATCCTAGCTTTCTCTTAGTACCCCCTACAGTAGTCCCATGATATGTAATCCAATATATAAGCCCCTTTAAGGAGTTCAGACGAAAGTACAACTGAGTATGGAAGGCGTTGGAGCCCAAGTCTGCGAGAATAGGAGTTATGATCATTGGTTTCCTTACTACCCGCCTCTATACTACCCCCACGCCCAAGGTTCCCCCCTTAGTTAAGGTTAAGTTATTTAGTGATAATTAAACCTAATTAAAGTTGATTAAGGGGGGAACCTAGGGGGGGGGGGGTAGTATAGAGGGGGTCAGTAAGGAAACCCATGATCCCACCTCAACGCTGATGAAATGGAAGCACTCAAGCAACTGTTCAGGTGAAAAGCGGGAAGTCAATGTAGACCCCTGGTAAATAACCACCCCCCCTGAATAGGGATTATAATGGGGATCCCAACATTAAGACCCTGAAAAGGGGGGGGGGTTATTAATCAGGGGTCTACATTACCTGTCATCTAGAATTTAGATTCTGGGCTGTCAGTAGCTTCAAACTTCATGGTACGTTGAACTCCCCCTCCTGCAAATATGAAACTCTCTCCATGATTTTGTCATGGAAGTAATGATGACATTTCTCATATGAGCCATAATCTAAACTCCGAGTATCCCCGTCAATAGACCCCTATAATACCCCCTATATAATCACCTATGTACCCCCTTTAGGAGTTAAGTCTATAGCTCAATATGAGGGGAAGTCTAAACCCGGAGCTCTGTTCCTACAATCCTTAAAGTCATAGAAGCTCCTTAACAGCCACCCCTAAAAACATCCCCCTATAACGGAGACTCAAATGGAAAAGAACATGGAACATGAAATGGAAACTGGGGGGATATAGGATTTAAGGAACTTGAGTCAAGTTACCATACTGGGTATCAAGCCCTAAACCCATAACCCTACACCTTCCCATTCATCCTTTAACAGCAATCCCTAAACCCTGAGCCTGAAGTTGAACTTCAAAACCCGAATCGCTGAAACCTTAAAAACTCATCCCAGAACCTGGAAAACTAATCCCTAAACTCTACAGCAAGCCAGGATATCCTTACACCGTGTAATTTAGAATAAGCTCAAATCCCAATGTAAGGCCATTTTTGGTGCTATTGCCTATAAAAACCAACATCTAGGGTGAGGTCGGGTGAGGTCGCTTTAAATTGCCCTAAACCATAAGCCTTAAACCCTAAATAGTCGCTTCCATTTTCTTTTCCATTATCCTCATATAACCCCTATCTATCCCTTATATAACACCTATTAGCCCTCAACCCCTATAATAGCATCAACCCTAAACCCCTAAACCCTAAAACCCTATTGCCCTAAACCCCAAACCCTAAACCCTAAACCCCTAAACCCTAAACCCTAAAACCCTAAACCCTAAACTTACCCCAAACTTTGCCCAGTTACAGCATCTCCTCAGGGGGGCTTCGCCCACGTCTTTGGCTGCCTCCGCTGGTGCAGACCCAGGGGTTGATGATTACGGAGGCATGGGATGCTATCATAAGGGTTTTAATGTTTTAGGGCTTAGGGGTTTAGGGTTTAGGGTTTTAGGGTTTAGGTGTTAGGGTTTGGTTTAGGGGTTTAGGGTTTAGGGTTTAGGGGTTTAGGGTTTAGGGGTTTAGGGTTGAGGGTTTAGGGTTTCAGGGGTATGGAGATCATGGAAAAGAAAATGGAAACTACGATTTAGGGTCTAGGGTTTAGGGATTTAGGGTTAATGCTTTCATAGGGGTTGAGGGCTAATAGGGGTTATATAAGGGTTATATAGGCGTTATATGAGGATAATGGAAAAGAAAATGGAAGCTACTATTTAGAGTTTAGGGTTTAAGGCCTAGGTTTTAGGGCTGGGGTGTGTCAAGCTTTGGGGTTTGGGGATGAGGGTTTGGAGTTGAGAGTAGGGTGTGGTTCGAGTACTTGGATACCCAGGGTTTAGAAAACCCATAAATAACCTTTGCAGGGCCTTACACCCAAGACACACCCTAAATGAGCTATAGTCTAAACTCCTAGTATCCCCCTTAATAACCCCTATAGAGGTCCCCTATATAATCCCCTATACAATCCCCTTCAAGGAGTTTAGACTATAGCTTAAATCAAGAGGCCGCTATGCCTTACCGCGTTGCATACAGCCTCATAACCCTAAGGCTCCTACATGTATGGAAGCCCAAGTACTACAATCTAGGGTCTAGAGTATAGGGTTTGGGCACCTAAGGGCCCCCAAATCCTAAACCCTAAGGCCCCATGATTTGGGTATTTGGGCCCTTAGGGTAAGCCACCTATCAGACCTAAAGGGAGATCAACCCGTAGAAGCAAGGCCTAACCGAATCAGAAAACCCTTAAGGCTCCAAGCACCCAAATAATGGGGTTTTAGGTCCCAAATACCATTAATAGTATAGTATGTTGGCCCTGAAGCCTCATTATTTGGGTCCTTGGACCCTTAGGGTATAGACTCTTCCAACAACCCCCCGACTACCCTTGAAAAGGGTTTGGGATTTGGGGTTGAGGATTCAGGATTTAAGGGTTCAGGGTTTAGGGCTTGGGATTTAAGGTTGGGGGTTTAGGATTTCGGGCTCAGGGTTTGGGCCATGTAGGGTTTTTAGCTCAGGCCACGCCTCAGGCTGCGTCCCGCCGGTTCCTTCGCCTTGGCTTTGGGCTTGGGCTTGGCGGCGCCTCGAGACGTCATAGTTCGGTTTAAGGTTTATACGGTTTGGGGTCACGGATTTAGGGTTTGGGGTTTAGGATTTAGGGTTTTTTGTTTCTAAGGTTTAGGCTTTAGGATTCAGGACTTAGGGTTTGGGTAACGTTTAGGGTTCAGGGTAAATTTTAGGGTCAGGGAGGCCTTTCCCCTTTCAAATTCCCAAACCCACAACCCATAACAAGCTCGTCCCTCAATTTTGTTGGCATCATAGGGGGAATCTTTGGAATTCGGAGGCTCAAGTCTCATCAGTATTTGGGAGAAGGGTTGGGTGTTTAAGTGGGTTCAGGTTTAGGCTTTTGGGCTTCTAAGGCTGAGGGTGTCTAGGGTACAGGATCCGGGGTTAAGTATTCTGTCTTAGGACTGGTAAACTAGAATGTCCACATGGTGACGGGTCTGGGAGCCCATAGGGTCTAGGGTTTAGGGTGAAGAGTTTGAGAGTTTCGGAATAAGGTTTCCTGGTTTAGGAATTGGGTCTGTGGGTTGACTGCGCAGGAATGAGTCAAGCATTGGTAGTTTTCTGGGTGTCAATGAAGAGGCGGCTACATGAACTCCCATGTTTTATTGGGGATCCAAGTGTACAAATAATACGTACATTGGGGCCTGCAGTCTGTAAATACGGTGGATACTAAAAATCCTGCATGACCCTAAGTACCTAATACTTGGGGAATAGTGGTGCTAAAGTATACTAAGGTCATGATAACAAGTTGATAGTAATAATGGACCCTTAACCCTAAGCCCTTAAACCCTAAACCCTAAACCCCAAACCCTAAATATTACCTACCTTGGGCTATGTGAATCCCTAGGGCTTGCTTGAAGGAAGGACTGGGGGGGTCCCGGATTCAGGCTCTACCTCGACCAACGCAAGCCCTAAGGGTCCAAGGACTCAAATAATAGGGTCCCTTTAAAAGGATTATAAGGGAACTATATAGGGATATAGGGGGATTATATAGGGGTATGTGGCATGGACCTTTGTGTTCTATTTGGCGAAGATGTTTGCTATACTATTAATCGCACGCAAAAAGCCATTCCGCGCAGCGCGTCATGGCATGGCCGGACACAGCTGCGAGAAATTTATGGCATACTTGATGCAAAACTTTGGAACTTCCTTTGAACAAAACATAAAACAACGTTATTTGATCAACATGCCGTATAATGTTCGCTCGTGTACTTACGTTGTGTTTGACGATGCGCTTGAGCATGACAAACACGCATGTGTCACAGCTCTGCTCACCAACGCATGACAATCAACCCACACAAAGCAAAGCAGTACTTCATTGTTGGTGCCAAGTTTTGGCTGTCCGATCCCTCAGTCCATGGCCAGGCACGCAATCACCTGTCGCGTTTTTTTTTAAAAACAAAAAACCTTTACTTTTCCGATAAAGTTACTCTAGTTTCAATTAGCCTCCGCCTTGTGCTTCTGCGTGTCCACAAGCCACGACTGATCAAAAGCCGTTCAGCATGAAGTTAACATGGGCTTACAAGAAAAGAAAGATCTGGACCGTCGATTTGAGCTCCTCAAGGGGCATGGCTTCGAACTGCCTGCCGCAAAAAAAATCGCAAAAACAACACAAGAAAACTACTGCACGAGTGGGCCTGTAGTACTCTATCAGCAGGGCCTCACGAAATGTTGCCAGGAAGTTATCAGACAATGTATTACTCGAGACTTAGCCCAAAGCCTTCCGCGCAGTGAATCCGTGCACAAACTTCTCCTGCATTTTTTAAACAAACATGCTAAATTAAACGTTGCAGGAATAAGGCCTCGCACTGTTTCATCACTGCTTCGGCCTTAAGCAGAATTTGCTTGCGGGAGATTATACAAAAAAACTAAGGTGAACACGCCTTCTTTGCGCAGATCACGAGGGGCTTTTGCCTTACAGCAGCAACAAAAATTGTTAGCATGAAAATGTAACAGTAAAGCTCAGGTTTTTGCTCTGCTTCACTTGGCGAGGACGACCTTGTGAACATGTATTTTTTTGTTTTTTTTTGAAAAGCACACCAAGGCACGTGCTCCTTCAAGCTTTTCCACGCAGCAACTACCTGACGCTACTTTTTCGCGTATGCTTTCGAGCAAGAAAAAAAACTTGCCTCAGGCGGTGGTGGACCAACAGGTTCCGCGGGAACGCGCCTCAAAACTGTGATACGCAAGTTGAACTTGATTCGCGTGTGAGTGTCAAGACAACACTAAGGCTTTCGCGGATCGGTAGTTGTCTCCGGCTCCTGTTAAAAACACTTTGTTCCAAGGCTAAAGAGCCAAAAAATAATGCCTCGGCTGGGCCAAGGTTCGACCTGAAAAGTGCAACTTGCAGGCTGACATTAAAGTGCGTCTGTAAACAGAAAGTTCAGGCCTACGCTCGGTGTTTTCAGAAGTCTTGGTTTCTTCAAAAACGTATATTCTCCATCAACAACTTTTAAATGCAGAGTGTTAAGAGCTCGGCAGCTTCGGCTGCGGCCCTTCCGTACCACGTCACCTGAAACGACAAAAATAATTTTCCTTTTATACTCCAGTATACTATTTAAAACAGATCCCTGGTGCACCTGGCGTTCCTGCACGTGCTGCTCGGGGCACCTCTCCAAATTCATGTTTCTTGTTTACTTTGGTGCTTCAATTTTTCATTGTTTAACTCAGGTTTCTGCGGCAGTGGCTGGCAAGGTCGGTAGCCCACACGCGGCCTTGCGTAGGATTGCAATATTTCTATACACGAGAAGCGAAAATAAGCTTGCTGCCGTTTGCGTCTCTCTTCAAGTAGCCACCTTAGTCGCATACTTTTTCCTTTAGTACTAAATGCAAATGTTCCAGACTCCGGGAGTTGGAGCTCCATGAGCTTCGGGATTATAATGCGGGACTGCATGTCCTGCATTGAAAAATATGCTTGTGGAAAATTTGTTTTTAGTTTTTAGCAGTCCTCTAAGTCGAAGATGGCGATGGTGGCGAGGTTCCTGCACAATGCATATTTCTCCCTGGTGGACCCCAACCCTACACTTCAAGCCTCAGCCCCCCACGAATAAAACCCACTTCTACTTCCCATGAAAAATGGAAAATGTAGAAAAACACGGGCCAGCTTGTTATCATGGGGGAGATGGGTATTTTTAGGGAAGGAGTCATAGGTGCTTGAATGCTATACCTTCAATCCTAAAGCCCAGGGCCGCAGAAAGCCAAATGAAAGCACTTTTTTACAGACTTTAAGGCCTAACCCAGACACCCAAAAGGATCTAAAAATTAGATCCCCTCGAACCATAGGGGAATTATCTAAGGATTATATAGGGGTTATAATGGGTCTATATAGGGGACCTAATTTCTAGATCCTCCCAGGGGTCTGGGAATGTAGGTAGGTATGACTTGCAGACCTAGGGACCAAGCCCTATACCCTAAACTCCTAAATCCTACACCCTGGGACCTAAACGCTAAACCCGAACCCTTAAAACCCTTAAAACCTTAAACCCCAAACCCTAAACCCTAAATCCAACCCTAAACCCTAAACCCTAAACCCTAAATCCTACACTCTACACCTTAAACCCGAAACCCTAAACCCTGAACCCTAAACCCTAAACCTTAAACCCTAAACCCAAAAGCTTAAACCCTCGCGCCCGACTGCCTGAAGCCTTCGCTTTGCTTTTGGGTGCACCCGGCAGCGCGGGAAATGCCTTTTTTGGAGGGGAGGGTTTAGGGTTTAGGGTTTAGGGTATAGGATAGAGGGTTTTCGGGCTTTGGGTTTAGGATTTGGGGTTTCGGGTTTAGGGGGGAGATGGTGGATCTCAGGAAGCCCTCTAGAGCTTCCATGGTAATTAGGGTTTAGGGCTTGGGGCCTAGGATTCAGGGTTTTGACTAATGTAGGCACCGAACGAATTGGCAATATCAGGTCGAGGTCTATTTGAAGTACCCTACACTATAAGGGGTTTAGGGTTTAGGTTTATAAGTATACAAGGAGTCTAGAACCGCAATTCCGCGAATCGCGTAGACCCAACATTCCTGGCTACCCTCCCTACCATGCGATGTCATGGGTAGGTATGTCACAAAACAAATGTGTTATGTGGACTGTTAAGAGGACACAGTGGGATTTTGCCTGCCCAGAGAGTCCATGTTGGTATATATTATATGCTTAGGGCCCAAAGGGTTCCCACATACCTACCTTAAATAAAGCCCATATATCTATATATATGTATATATATATACTTATATACATATGTATATACATATATACCATATAGCCACATGGACCTTCTGGGCTGTTCTTTACATGGGTTTCTCTACCTAGCCTCCGTCCTAAAATCCTACGCCCTTAGCCAACAGCACTAAATCCTTAGCCCTAACCGTGAAACGCGAAGGGATCCTCAACCGAAGATCCTGAACATCAAGAGCGGCGCCAGAGATTCTGAACCTTTAGCCTGGTTTAGGGCTTAGGGTTTGGGACCCTAAGCCCTAAACCCTAAACCGTGTTTAGGGTTGCGGGTTACATGCCAATGCCTAGACCCTCAAACTCCCTAGTACAAAGCCTGAGACGTCAACTCAGAGCTCTGAACCCTAAACCCCAATCCTCATACTACTGGGTTGCTGTTAAGGAACTTAAATTAAGTTAACATAATGGGTATCACCTAAGACCTACCCTAAGGGTCCAAGGACCCAAACAATAGGGTTTTAGGGCTCAAATACTATAATCTTAATGGTATTTGGGCCCTAAAACCCTATTATTTGGGTCCTTGAACCCTTAGGACTAAGGTCTGGATGGTCAACTATCGTGGTCCCTTAGCGCCTTCCCCCCCTTTCCTACTTGGAGGTTCATGTTAATGACAACCCCAGCTGTTAACCGTAGGTATAGCCTTGCTATAAGCTCCCCAGGCATGGTTGTGATTGGGTTGTAGATGCCATTTATGCTTGGGTTATGCTTACCCTGAACCTCCAAGTGTCAGAAATTTTAACCAACCCCTCAGCGTCCTCGGCCGGCGCAGCAGCGCTCGCCTTTGCCCAGGCGCCTGTTCAAGGCACGCCAGGACGAAGACATTCAGGCGGGTTCGCTTCCCACTTTAGAGGAATTGTATGGGGATGTG
>CAJNIZ010043820.1:6328-18097 GCA_905231905.1 Symbiodinium pilosum
CCGCCACCACCCACCACCACCCACCACCACCCACCACCACCCACCACCACCACCACCACCACCACCACCACCACCACCACCTCCTTTATTACTATTGTTGCTACTGTTACTATCATTTTGTTACTATTTTTACTACTCTTGGGCCTACTCCTATTATTACATTCTTATGACTAATACTATTATTCTCACCGCTAATATTGCTATTATTATTTACTATTCTGATGAGCTGTGGTCCTCATCTTCGGGCGTGAGGTGCTTGTATCTCGATGCCATGGCTCTGGGGAAGCTGGCTGGGATTCGTGCAGCTGCGCAGGAGCTTCGGGTTTAGGATCTAGGCAGTCAGTTACACGAACAACATGTTCCAGGGTTTAGGGGTTCAGAGCATTCAATACAAAAATGCGAGACAAACAGATACAATCACGACTCTAACCTGTCGGATGCTATGCGTTGACTCTGAGGAGTGGATGACAAGAGGGCCGACGCTGTCAGAGACGTCCGTTCGGCTAGGCAGGACGGTGTTGGGCTTACGGTCCATGTCGAACCCTAAACCCTCAAGCATTTTTTGAGCTTCGCCTGGAGGGCTTGAGGTTTGGGGTCATTGTGGACATTTGCTAGTTTCTAACGCTACACTCTCATTGCTAAACACACTAACTAAAAAACCCATGGCTAGTCTGCTAACCAAGGCTGCAAAGCGGTCCTGTTCAGACCCTTTACCTAAGCCTCAAACTGTTTGCGCACGTTGCGCACTTGGGTGGAAGATTTAGGGTTAAAGGTTTAGGGTTTAGGGTTTAACGTTTAGGGTGTAGGGTTTAGGATTTAGGGTTTAGAGTTTAGGGTTTGAGCTGAATGGCTTTTGAAAGCAAAGCTTCCCAGAACACTGAAGAAGGTATGCATTCGTATATAGTCACGAAAACTATTTGGCAATGTCAATAGGGGAATCCCAATATACTACAGTCCTTCTTATTGGGACCGCCAAAACAGCACCCCTAATTTTGAGAAACCCCAAACCCTTGACCCTATATCACCCCAAAATAAAAAGACCTACAGAACCCCTACAACCCCCTCAAAGGAATCTCTAATTTTGGGGAAGCCCCCACTTGTACTTGACGAATAAACACAAGCAACGTGACGAATAGCTCTCGTCGTAGGGTCAGGTCGGAGGCTGCCAGGCTGGTGGAGGCTACCCTCCCCCAAGCTGACAGGGAACCACATAGATTAGGGTATAGGGCTTAGGGTTCAGAGTTTGGGGTTTCAGAGTTTCGGGCTTACGGGTTTAGCGTAGAGGACAGTAATGGGAGATCCCAGTGGGCTATGATTGTTATCAACTTCATCCTAAATTCCTACAACTGTGCGCTGCATTGCGCTGCAATTATTATTCTCAGCTGGACGGTAGTCCCCTAAACCCAAACCCTGCACCCTAAACCTAAACTGCAGTCCCCCGTACCCTAGACCGTAGTCCCCTAGACCCGCAACCCTAAATCTCTGTAGCCCCAATTTTCAGGTCGCAGATCAGTTTGGGGGACCCATACCCCTAGATCACTAAACCTTAAGCCCTAAACGCTAGACTCATACCTACAGGTTCCTGGCTTGCCACGAGTAAGGCGTAAGCAACCCAGTGCAGGGTCAGGACTGATGGGCCCCTAAACCCTGAACCACGCGGTTTGGGGTTTGGGGGTTAAGATGAAGGTGTCCGGCAAGGTGAGGCGGTAGGCGTGAGACTGGGGCTCTTGCGAACCCTACACCATTCCGGTCTAAGCTACTTTCCAAGGTTCCGTCTGCTGTCGGTCAAACATTTCGGGGCACCAGGCTTGAAGAGCTACATCCATACAAGCTCGAAACTACCACTCCCAAACCTCATGCTTCAAATCCATAATTCCAAGCTCTGAGCTTTCATGAATCTGAAGTTTCACCTCTACACCCTGAACTCTGAGTCTGCACAAAAAGGCCGCCTGGTGCCCAGAGCCAGAATCACATCCGCCTTGGAGATAATCTCCATAGCAGCCTCCACAAGACTTGGGGTTTCGGGTTCAAGGTTCGGGCGCTGTTGGCGGAGAGGGGAGGCTTAGGATTTTGGAGTTCGGGGTTCAAGATTTGAGCTTTGGGGCTTCAAAACTGTTCCACATAACGACCCAGAACTTCCATGAACCGCGCTCCTTCCTTGAGAGGAGCGAGTGAATGCAGATGCAAGACAAGAGCCTGTACTTCACAAGTCTAAATCCTAAGCCCTAAACCTTACACCTGAGGGCCACCGTAAAACTCGTTTCGACCATGGCAAGGTTGTAAATGCGCCTTGAGTAAACCTAATTAAACCAACAGTTATACTACTCGGAAACCCAACTACGGTGGATACCAAAAAACCTGCATGACCCTAGGTACCTTAAACCTTGGGAATTATGGTAGTATAGTATAGTAGGGTTATGAGGGATTTTTAGTATCTACAGTATGACTATCTACGAACCTCCAAGTACTCTAGATTCTAGACCTGAGAAGCTCAAGAGAGCCTGTAAATATATGAGCTGCGATTTCAACTTCTTGCAATCCCCCTCAATAAGCCCTACCTATCACACTCCCCTATGTAATCCCCGATAAAGCCCCCTTTACGGAGTTTAGACTGTAGCTTATATTGAAAGACCATGCATCCCTGAATTCGACGCCCTAAACCCTGCAACGCTTACACCCTATCTGAACATGCAAGTGTCTGCCTAAATCCCAGAACCGAAATCCTGACCCAAGCTCCAAAATGCTAACACCTAAATCGTAAACCCTAGACCTATGCCTAGACCCTATAGTACTTTCCATTTCATTTTCCATTATCCCAATATAACCCCAATATTACCCCAAAGGGTAAACCCTAAACACCCTGAACCCTAAACCCTAAACCCTGAACCCTAAACCCTAGACCCTCAACTTGCCTTGGATCCGTTGTAGCCGAGGGGACCCATGTGGAGAGGATGGTCCCCTGCAGGGACTAACAAGATCATGGAGGTGCCTAAACTATTCGAATAGGGTTTAGGGTTTAGGGTTTAGGGTTTAAGGCTTCAAGTTCCCTAAGCCCTAAAACCCTGAAGGTTAAAGGTTAGGTTATGGTTTAGGTCTGGGGCTTTTGGAATAGGGCTTAAATCCATAAACCCTGCACCCTGAAACCCTACAGGTCATAAGGTTATTGTTTAGGCCGAGAGTTTGTGGAACTTAAGCTATCTACTTCGAACATCCCCACCCTCACATTTTTGTGGTTTGCTGGCGTCATCAACTCTGGTGGCTTCGAGCTGCACAGTGGAAGCAACGAGTCGAAGCTTCCTGTGTTGGAGGATGACTTGCCCCAGAATTTCGCCATACGTGCCCCTGTGTAGTGGTACACCAGGCTTTGGACTGGGATCGAGTGGCATCATCAACTACTTCCAGCAACAATATGGGGGTTTCCCAAAATTCGCACTCTAAAATGCCCTTCTACTCCCCTTTGCAGGCCACCTCTCTGTTTTGCGGCCCATGAGGGGTGGCCTAATCCGGCCTGACCATCCCATGTGAAATTCCAGTGTTGATTAGCCGAATTGCACTTGGGGACTTACAGCTCCTGACCTGGAACGCAGCCCTGCTCCTTGAGGCCGGGACGTCGACTCGCAAAGCTTGCGAACTCCCTCACTAAAGGCTGATGCACCAAGCCCAGCCAACCCCCTCCATGACTGCTGGAACAGGCATGCAACAAACACTTCTGAAGTGAGGCTTGCCTCCGTTACTCCCTCGACCCTAAACCCCACGTGTCAACTACATGCCATGACCTCTTCGCGTGCTCCGCGCTTATAATTAGGGGTATCACGATAACGGATCCCTACAAGAAAGATGATCGTATATTGGGGTCTATATTGCGGTCCCCCTATTTAGAGAGACTACCATATGGAGCATGCATCAGCTATGCAATTCTAAAGCCTTGTGCAAGCCTGCAGACATAGCTGACGCGGCCACTGCGCATTGAAAACCCTAAACCCTAAACCCTAAACCCCGGGGTTGGGCACTCCAGGGGATCCCGAAGATGGACTTGCAGCGAGGGATTGAAACACTGCAGGAAACCGTTTGAGCATTTCGTGCTGGGCACAGCAGAGATGCTAGATTGGGATAATGGAAAATAAAAATGGAAACTACTAAATGGGTTATATGGGGTATATAGGGTTTACCATATTATCCTCCAATAATTCACAATCAAAACGGAAAAGAATATGGAAAATGAAATGGACACTTTGGGGGGAGAGGTGTGGAAGGGTTCTCATAACAAGGACTATAGTATTTTGGGATCTATATCAGGGTTCCCTAATTTAGGGAAACCCCCATTTTGGGTTGGGCACAGCAGGAACACTCTGAGGTTGTGTGCTGCAGGCAGGGAAACTTTGGGGCTAAGCAGGTGATCAATATATTCGGATAATGGAAAAGAAATGGAAACCACGACATTATAGGGGTTACATAGGGGATTATATGTAATAATGGAAAAGAAAATGGAAACTACTACATTAATGATATTCTGGGGTTGGGTAATGCACGCTTTGGGGGAGTGTAGGGATACTCTGCGGTTGAGCACCGCAGGGAGAGGTACTGCAGGGATTCTCTTGTTCGGCATGGGGTTGATGCAGTTCTGAGGCTAGGCACTCCAGGGATACTCTGCATTATTGGAGAATTAGTCCTATATACCCACCATATAACCCCATGAAAATCCCTACACTGTCCCTACATAATCCCCTACATAATTCCTCTATGGATGCAGTCTTTAAAGGGCCCCAAAGCCGACCCAGTCTTTCCTGAAAGCCGTCCAGGATACCCAAAGCGGCCTTCGAGCTCCGGTGCGAATCTTTGAGGGCAAACACACAACAAGGGTTTAGGGTTTAGGCTATGGGGCTTAGGGTTCCAAGGGTTTAGGGTTCAAGGGTTTAGGCTTTGGGGCTTGGGGTTTAGGGATTAAGGTTTAGACTTTAAGGCTTAGAACCTCGTTTAAGGTTTTAAGTTTGGGGCCAAGATTCCTAACACGGTTAAGGGCTTAGGGCTTCCTCTGTAGCATCCAGAATCCACGCTTGAAAGGACCGGGAGCTCAAGGAACCCTCCACCCTACGTTGCGAAAATAGACTAAAACCTTGTTTAAGATTTGGGGGTTTAGGGTTAACTCCAAAACCCTAAAGCCTTAAACCCTTAAGCCCCTTCAGGATTTGGGGTCCAACCCCTGGCCCGGGCCACCCAAAGAAGGCCTGGGAAAGCATCATTGTGTTGGTAGTTGCAGCACACGGGAGCGCCAAGTCGCTCCGCCAATTTCACTGAAGCATCCTTGGCGGTGTGTGTTAGGTTTGGGATTAGGGGGGATTACGTAGGGCTTTGGGGGCGTTTAGGGGTTTAAGGTCTAGGGGGGGTGTAGGGTTTAGGGTGGGTTTAGGGCTTCGGGGGTTTGCGGGCTAGGGTTGGGGGTGTTGGGGTTTACCTAGACCTCTGGGATACCCAATGTCATCATGGTTAGAGTAAGTCTGGGTCTAGGTCAGGTCTTAGGGAAGCATCCAAGCCTTATGGGGCTTGCCCGTCTGCCCTGGAATGAGGTCCTTGATACCTCATACCAATATCAAACCATCCATCCCGCCCACTCCACCCTTAAAGGGATGTATATGGATTTACAAGGCAATGGAAAAGAAAACTGACACTTTTTCTTAGGTCCTTCAGGGCTTAGGGCTGATATTGAACTCAACCCTCTGATGTTTAATACTCCCACTGTGGCATACCATAAGGCATTGGGAATGTTTAACATTGGGGGGGAGGCGATTAAACTGGCCTTGCTTGTGCTTGCGGGGAAGCTGCAATGCAGAAGCAGATGGCAAAGCTGAAGCGGAAATGGAAACTGAAGGTGTATAGGAGTCATAGGGCATGACATGAGGTATTGGGCTGGGATGCAAGGTTTTGAGTTTGGGGATTAGGAAGGAGGAGGTGAGCACAGATAATAGAATAGGGTGTGTGTATACATGTTTATATGGGTATTATCTACGGATAGATCTACAACTCCTTCACAAATATGCAATTGACGGGCTCTCCTCCTGTCCTTCTAAATAAAAAAAACCACACCTGTGATAGTTTTCTCCAAAAATGCCACAGGGGCTTGATTTCTGAATAAGAAATATATTTCAGTTGCTCTACTTAACCCCAAGTATCCCTAGGGTACATTTTGTTACCCTTTTTAAACCCTAAACCCTAAAGCTTGGAACCCTAAACCCTAAACCTTGGTAGTAGCTCCTAAACCCTACCTAAACCCTTGTAGTAGCTCCTAATCCTAAACCCTGAATCTTGCTAGTAGCTCCTAAACTCTAAACCCTAAACCCTTGTAGTAGCTCCTAAACCCTATAAACCCTTGTAGTAGCTCCTAAGCCCTAAACCCTAAACCCTTGTAGTAGCTCCTAGACCCTAAACCCCACCTTTTTTTTGAGAAAGGACCATCTCAAGACACCTCCAAGGCAGCGCATCGAAGACGGTTAGGGTTTAGGGTTTAGGGGTTTAGGGTTTAGGGGTTTAGGGGTTAGGGGTTTAGGGGTTTAGGGTTTAGGGGTTTAGGGGTGTAGGGGTTTACGGTTTAGGGTTTAGGGGCTGGCTTTTAGGGTTTTTCGGCTCAGAATGTAGCATCACTTTCAAGATGTAGGATCTAGGTGCAGCGCGTAGGACTTTGAATGTTGGATGGAGTTTGTGTGCTTCATGGATAACCAGTATCAAGTCTAAATCCTAAGCCCTAAACCTAAGCCCCATTTAGGGTTTAGGGTTTAGGGCCATATGCGCCAATAGAAAAGCTAGAACACCTAGATTTGGGGGAGAATTGTCGTACACCCTTGACCTCAAACCCGACCTGGGCGAGTCAACATTATCCCTCCTCTTAGTTTAGGGTTTAGGGTTAAATTGGGATCCAATTTTGGTACCCTAAATGCCAAAATACAAGCTATAAGCAAAAGGCGCCAATAACTTTGAGAACAACCCTAATACTAAGCCCCCTACCGTCGGAATAACAAGCACGCCCCCTATATAGTGCCATTATATATATGTATGTATAGATATATAGATAGGGGGGAATATTCATTGTTTAGGGGGGATTATTGTCAAGGGGAAAGGATATTCGCAATCTTGAATGAAGCCAATTTGTGGAGTATTCCCAATAACACCTGCAATTGACATCGATTGCGTCTGAGCTGGACTCGGACCCGAAAACCTAACCCCTAAACTCTGAAGCCTAAACCCCTGAACCCTCAACCCTCAACCCCTAAACCCTAAACCCCTAAACCTTAAGCCCTTGCTTTGACAAGCTGCCACTGCCCCTGCCAAGATAACTCCGGCGCCGTTCAGAATCACAGGGAACTTTGCCTGCAAGGTGTAGGATTTAGGGTTTAGGGAGCTAGCTTTGGAAAGGTTATTCAGGAGACTTTGGGAACCCCAACCCCAAAAAATTGAGACCCGATGACTATCATACGACGGTGATATGCTCCTAATTTTTGGGGATGGGTTCCCAAAAGCCCGTATCACAGGTTGCAGGTCAGGTCATCCCCCCTAGAAGTACCTGTTACCACAATAGATACTGGGAGTTATGATAGACCCCGAAGAAAGACCCTATGAGGACAGTTGTAAGTGACCCAAGGCCTGGGAGCTTAAAGCTTTAGCGTTCAGGCTAGCAGAGAATCTGGGAGGATCTAAAAACTAGATCCCCCATATAAACCCATAATAACCCCGATATAATCCCCATCTAATTTCTCATGTGGCTCTAGGGGATCTATTTTTTAGATCCCTTTGGGGGTCTGGGATGTGCTTTAGGGCTTCAGGCCGCAGTCTGGGGGCGTAGATAATGTCGGCCGCTACTGCAATTGTTTAGCTTTGGGGCTTTTGGGGAGGCACCCTAAACCCTAAACACTAAACCCTAAACCCTAGGCCTTAAGATGGGCGCACTCTCTGTTTCGCCTCCGCCAACATCTCGGCCGCCGCTTTTGTTGAGGCCGCTCCCCCAGCACTACGCTCCTTGGCGCATGCTTAGGAAGGTGTCTTTTCAGGGTACATAAGGGTTGTATAGGGGCTAACTCAGTGCATTATTTTGTAAAGATACCGGAATTTGAGTTTGGGAGGGTTAAGATTGAGGACCTAGCCTGAGGATTTTGCCAGGGATTATCTTCCCTCATTCCCTACTAAGAACCGGGACCCAATTTGGACCCCGGAATGCAATGCCTATTATGGAGCAACCAAAAACTGCGCATTTTTGGAAATCCCAAAATGTTCATCCCTACCCAGAACCCTGCGATGATCTATCAATTCGATGCCTGTGTTGGGCTTCCCAAAATTAGAAAATCCTTGTGGGTGTCATATAAAGGGATACTGAGGGCACCCCGAGTACTGGAAACTACAATATAAACCCATACTACATGTTGTGGAATCGCGAAACATAATGCCTGCACAAGGCGCCAGTTTCACGCCCGTTGGCAGGGACATGTCCACTACCTCTCAATGGACCCAAGGGGGTCAGGGAGGTTTAAAGATTGCGGTTGTTGCTGTTTTAGAGTTCAGGGTTTTGGGGGGCATGAACCGGAGGAAAAGAATAACTAATAATGAAGAATAAGATGGAATACCAGGGATTACAGGGTTTCAGGTTTGGGGTCGACTTACTGGTTGCTGGCAGGTGAAGAATGCAAAAGCAGATGCAAACTATTACATTATTGGGGAAAACGTAGGGCTACTACAATCATGCGTTCGTCCATTGCCTACTAAGAATCAATAAGATTGGGGCTTGGGCGGGTGGGGCTTGGGGATTATGTGGCTACATAATATGTTTAGGGCAGGGGTCTAGGAATTACCTTGAACCGCGCGAATCCTAGCAAACCTAGCATACTTTGAAGAGGCCCTGATGCTGATGATGTGTGGCGGCTTGGCTGCGCCGCGTGCCCATGTTAAAAGGAGGGACCCAGATGCTGATGATACAAGCACGTGTTGAAACTGAGGGGCCCTGATGCTGATGATGCATGCCTGCATGTTAGAAACAGAGGCCCAGAAGCTGATAATGCATTCACTGGTCAGTGGATCTTGGAATTGTGACACCCCCCCCCCCCAATTCTGCTTGATACTAGGTAGGTCATGGTGGGTTCGAGGAATATTGGGCCCAACATAGACCGTGTTTTGCTAGAATCATTATTACAGCGCAACTCCCTAAAAAACGGTTCCCAATTGCTGGAACTCCCATATTATGAAACACTGGTGTTTGCGACAATGGCAGTTGTCAGAGATTACGGCGGTAGCTGTTTACAGCCTGGGAGTACAAACGGGCTTAAGGTTTAGGGTCAGGAGTTTGGGGTTTTGGGCTTGGGGTGTGCCAGCGTAGATAAAAAAATGTCGAGCTCAGCATGTCTGATTTAAGCTAAACCCCGGCCGCTACCAACCAGCTTAAAGTGTACTCGAGGGGCCTAAGTAGTTTCCAATATCATCTCGAAGTCAATTTGAGGTACCCTAAAGCATAATGCTGCAAGGAATCTACAACCATACTACTGGGTTGCTGTTCAGGAACTTCAATTAAATTACTATATTGGGGAAACCCTATTATTTACCATATATACCCATCATGGTAACTTAATTTAAGTTCCTTAAAAGCAACCCAGACTATTGGCAATTATTCAGGCCCTTTCCTGTGACTAACGTTACTGCCACCTCTGAATCTCACCCCTAAGCCCTAGCCCCTGTATGTTACATGTGCCTTAACCCCTGAACCCTGATCCCTGGTAATTTAACCCACCACCCCCATAATAAGAATAATCCCCCTCAATAAAAAATACCATCATACATAGGATGGAATGCATGATTAAGAGGGAGGGAGGAGTGTGAATACAAGCCCTAAACTCCAAACCCCAAATAGCGTTGCAACTTCTACTGTCCTTCTACTTTTCAGTCCCCCAAGTGCAAACCTAAAACCTGCAACATTAGCAGGAGAAGCTTCCATTTTCTTATCCATTCCCTATATATCCCGGTATACATTTACATATACACACATGTATATATACATATACATGTATCCGTTCAAGGGTGGGGGGGTGGAAGGTGACTACAAAGAACCCCTAGACCCTCAACCCTCATCCTACTCCCTATTAGATTTGATGACAACGACACCTCCAAACCCTGATGCCTGGGTCCAAAAGTCCCTCGGGATGTTAATCTGCGCTGGAGCGGAGCAGTGGTATGCCTGGCTACTTAGGTTTAAAGTTTAGGAAGTTTGGGGTGCGGAGTTTAGGCTTCAGGGTTTAGGCTTTCAGGCTTCGGTAGTAGAATTCCGAGGCTGTGGGGCCTGCCGGAGCTCAGCCCTAAACCCAAGGCTTGGGACTTTGGGCTTACTTGGAGGCCCATGGGACTTAATAACTACTTATAACTGGGATTATAACCCTACTTATAATTGGGGTAACCCCTATAAGCCAATTTAGGGAAGTTATAAGTAGGGTTATAAGTCGTTGAGGCTAAAACCTAAACCCTATTTGGGACCTCAGGCCGGATCATTGTTGAGAGGTTCAGGGGGCAATTGAAACTTCAGACTCTAGGGCCAGTTCGAATCTAAATCTCAAGGTTTAGAGGCGTGAGGTGGGGTTCCTGGCCCGAAGCCCTAAACCCTAAACCTAGGGCTAGAATTTATTGCGGGAAACTGGGGGCATGTAGGGGCTTAAAGTCTTTGAAGGGTTTGTAGTTCAAGGAATTCAAACAGGTTTGAGCCATGGGACCCCCCGAAGCAGGTCAACAACGCACCAAACCCTAAATCCTAAACCCTACACCATCTCTGGGCTTAGAGCCAAGTAGGAATAATTTAGGGGGATATATGGGATAAAAAGGAGATAAGGTGAACTAAGGTGAGGAATGTGTGAGATGTTTCGGGGGATTCCTTAGAATTGAGGGCCTTGACAAATTCGTTTAGATTTGCTAGCCCAAAATACGGGGACCCTAATATAAATCCCATTATACTATAGTCCTTATAGGGACCCCAGAAAGGTACCCATAATTTTGGGAGGATTTCGGTCTTAGGGTTTGGGGTTGACTTGAGGCTCTCCCCAATTTTTTTACGGAGAGGGTTTAGGATTTAGGGTTTTGGGTTCACTTGAGGTCTCCCCGAGTTCTTCAAGTTCAAGGAAAGGGTTTCGGGTTTAGGGTTGACTTGAGGGTCTCCTCGGGTTCTTCCAGGCAAAGGGTCTACTTGGGTGCCCATAAGACTTAGTAACTACTTATAATTGGGCTTTTTTCCCTACTAATAACTGGGGTAACCTTTTCGGCGTTTCAGATCCCTTTAAAAACCCCCTCTACCATCCCGCATGAAATTTCAGCCTCGCCCAAGGTTCGAAGCTTTGGCGTACGCGGCAGGGCTTCCTGGAGCCCCCCTAATGGAGGCCCCTGTCTGGAAACCCCCCCACATGCACGGATGAAGCTGAGTAACCTCTACAGACCCTCATATGTACTATGGCTTACAATGTATACTATGTCTTATTTATGGGTTTCGCGTTTTGGGTACACTTAATTGGGATTTGCGGTGGATTATGACACGTTCTGTGGCTAGACCCCAATATAAATTTAGACCATTGGTCAAGTGATTGTGGACACCAGAAGGTTTTCAGGCTCCGAATGCTATACACTAAACACTATTTTGGACCTAAGGCAATTAAGTCTGGGAATTGGTAAACTCGTAAATCGATGTTTCGCCGATCTGGAAGTCTATATGCCGAACGACCAGTCCTGAACGGCGAACTCCTATGCCTCCAATCCCCACTTATC
>CAJNIZ010043820.1:37451-53892 GCA_905231905.1 Symbiodinium pilosum
AGGATGCACAAGTACGACGAACTTTTGTCCTGCCGCAATATACAATGATATTCCCTTTTTCCTTGCTAAGCCCCAGTAAGATTAAGGTTGTTAGGAGACCGTTACACTCCGAGAGCAATCGATCAACATGGCTGTCCCCATCGTGATCTGTCACACTCCTGCTGGCCAAAGACACATGTTAGGATCAGACCCCATACAGGGACAGTCCATAGTATTCCTGTGATCATTGTTTAGGGTTGGCTGTTCAAGGTTTTTTGTTTGCAGTTTAGGGCTTATCAGTATTGAGCCTCTATATGCCCTCAACTGCCCCTCTGGGGACTCTCTGTATGGGAGATGTAGCTGATTCGTTACTTGCCCCGCAACTGTAAACCATAAGTCTTGAAGTCTAAACTGATTCCTGAACTTCGTGAACCGCAGCCCTGAAACCTATAAACTGAACCCCAAACCCTCAAACCTCAAAGCCCCTTAACCCATCAAGAAAAGTCTGAACCCCGAGATCTGTGAATCCTAAACAGAGCCAGGCTACATCTGCAATGTCTTCACGAAAGCTTCTTCAGTGGTCATGCGCATAGGAGGCTTACGCTTGCCTAGGCTTTCGGGTTTAGGGTTCAGGCTTTGCACATTCTGGTTAACAGCATCCTGCGCGTAGGGCGCTTGTGTTCACCTAGGCAACACATAAACCATGGATTTATGCATGTGGTCCAGGAGGTAGAGTCTAAGGGCAAGGGTTCGGCTTGGGTTTCAAGTTTAAAGTATGGCATTCGCTTGGCGTCGGGCATTTTGAATCAGGATGTATGCCGCGAATCTAGCACAGGTACCTGCAATGGCGGTTGCATGCCAAGATTGGTGAAGATATGGGAGTGTCTCAGCATTCAAGGTCCTTCATGGGTACTCACTAGTAAAGACATGGATTTGGGGTCGGTATAACAATGTACGTATTGGTGTATTGGGGCCACATGGGGCCAGCATCTGGGTTTCTGTTAATTACTATGTTGGGGCAACCCTATTATTTACTAGATATACCCATTATGGTAACCCTAAACCCTAAACCCTAAATCCTAAACCCTAAACCCTGAACCCTCAACCCTCAACCCTAATACCCTATTCCTATCCCAAAGTCCCCCAAGCTGGCCGTTCATTTGGGTTTAGGGTTTAGGGTTTAGGGTTAGGGTTTAGAGTTTAGGGTTTAGGACTTAGGGTTTAGGGGTCGCGTGAGGCCGTGATGCTTCCCCTACTTACAACATATATCCAATCACTTTTGATCGCCATTGGGCACGTTGGTTGCTAAGTTTTCGATTTAAGCGCTGAGCGATAGGAGGGCGGGACTGACCCTATACCCTCTACTGATCCCAAAAAGTCAAAGGCTACTTATCAGCTGCTAAAAGTTTAGGGTTTAAGGTATAGGGTTTAGGGTACAGGGTTGAAGGTTCAGGGCCTAGTTTTTGGGGGAAGCTTTAGTGTCAGCGCGAAGATGTTTGAAGGTGTTCTCAAAACTGGGGTTCTCGGGTCAAACGACGGAACCAAGAATATCCCAAGGCCCTCCACCGAAAATTACTTGTTGGGCCTCTGTTGGTTCTTGAGTTAGGGCACACCCTATCGGTTTCCACGTTTTGGAGGATCTTCTCTTAACCCTAGCTTAAATCAAATACGCCCATAGTTTTAGGACGTCCCCTATAGATCTTGCAGCTTTTGCGCAACAACTACCGCTAGACTGAATGAAGTAAACGGCAATTTTGACCCAACCCATATCAGACCTGACCAAAGATCAAGATGCGATCCATCCATTGATATATATGAGCTGGAACTGACGACCCGACACCCTGAACTGTAAACTCTAAATCCCAATTAAAGTTTGAACCCTAAACTCCAAACCTTTAACCCTAAACTTTGAACCCTAAATTCTCAACCACCTTAACATGGATGTTTCTCAAGACGGTCTAGGGTTCAGAGTTTAAAGCTGTACGCCCACGACAAGGACAGACCAAAACAGTATAGAGTAGAGGGGGCTTCCCAAATTTAGGGATTCCCCTAGTAGGTTTATACAAGGGTAATGTGGGTTAAAGGTTTAAGGTTTCTGAAATTTAGGGGTACCATTTGCGGGGTCCCCAAAAGGATTATAGCGCTTCAGGGTTTCTATTGGGTTCCCCTATTCATGGAAACTACCATGTAAACCTCCAACACGTCGACAAGTGCACGCGCAAGGAGCCATGTAGCGGCTTTTCGCCAGCCGACGCAAACCTTTGCGAATTTGTTTCCAGGGTTTAAGTGGTAGGGTCACACATAGAGCGCAAATGACAATCGTGGCTTTAAATAACTTAAACGGAAGTATGGCTTGCGACCTGGAGATAACTGGCATTGCTTGAAAGGAAACCCATATGAACGTCTGCCTAGCTATATAGCGCCAAAGAAGTCAAGTCGGTAGCGCTTCACATATCCACCGCAGATTGAGCTCACAACTGTCGGGACACCCTGCTTCACCATCAATGTAATATATTTGAAGTGGACCGACCCACCTGGTAATAGTGGTATAATAGGACATAAGAAGACCCTAATACAATCACCATGATCCCTTGCAGTGACTATTACTGGGAAGGCGGTCCACCTAAAGCATGCTATGTATACTATAGCATACTCTGACATACTATATATACTGTAGTATACTATGGTGTACTATAGTGTACTATAGCATACTATTGTAGTGTGCTGTAATATGCCATAGTATACATAGTATGCTAGTATACTATAGCGTACTATAGCATACCATAACATATTATACCAGTGATGTCCAGTGCCATTGAGCCAAAAATCGTCTCCCAGGTTGCTCCACGCGTGGGGCATTAGCTGATACCGATGGCTCTCGGGGATGAAGGTCAAGTGGTTTGAGGTTTAGGCTTAGGGGTTTAGGGGTTTAGGGGATTAGGGGTTTAGGGGTGTAGGGGTTTAGGGGCTTTGGGGTCTAGGGGGTTAGGGGTTTAGGGGTGTAATTAGGGGCTTAGGGGTTGTGGGGTTTTGGGGTTTAGGGTTTAGGGTATGGGGCTTAGAGGTTTAGGGCATCAGGTTTGGGCACGGAGGCACTGGTGACTCTATGCTCTAGGAACAGGCGAACTAGGATACCCTGAACCTGGAACCCAAAACCGGGCTAGCGCTAATGTTCTTAATTAGGGTTTTGGCATTCATGCACCGGCTACTGAATGTTCTTGGCCATGGGCCTTCTTTTGGAGGGTTAACCATATGGTGGTTTCCCCAAATAGGCAAACTGCCGCTCAACAGACGGTTGAAGGGCTAAATCAAGCCCCAAAACCCTACGCCTCTTGAGCCATACACCCCAGATCCCAACCCCTAAGCCCTAAGTCCTAAACTTCAACTCTGGAACTTGAACCCCAAACGATAAATTTCAAACCCTCAGGCTCTAAAAACCCAAACCCTAAACTCGAAAGGGGAAAACCTCCGTCTGGCCAAGGAACTGCCGCGCAGTCGAGGACCCAAGCGGCCTATCTTCTTGATTGGTCAATCTTAGGTGGACCCCTGTAATAGTGACTATAAGGGACAATAGGGATCATATTAGGGTCCTCTTATATTCCTATGAAACCACTATTACAGGGTGGGAGGTCCTCCTAAGGTCAATCCCTCTATAATGTATTCCCTTATTCACTACTAATCGCCAATAAGTGGCGGCAGGAATTTCGGTTTCGGGTTCTAGGTCCTCTGACGCTTCAGAGTTTACTTGCTGGGGCGTACGTGGGAGCATGGCGGTAAACGTAGGTATGATTATCGACGATAATGTAGGCATTGTTCTGGTATGTTGTGGTGGATTCTAGACTACCCGTTACGAGTTCAGGGGTTGGAAGGACAAAACAAATGGGCCCTAGTCTGAGACCATAATTCTGGGGTGCTTACAAACCTACCCTCCAAAGGCTCTATATGTATCTACACGGGCGTCTAGAATCTCGCTCAAGAGGCTAAGGGGGCATACGAATACCAACCCTAAACCCTGAACCCTCAACCCTAAACACCCCTAAGGGGGCATACTAAGCGCAAGGGCGGCAACTTTAGAAGAAAGGGTCGAGGGCTTATGGCTCAGAGCCATAGAAATTGGGTGGGGAATGTGTGCAGGGTTTAAGGTTTGGGGGCTATAAGGCTTTAGAGTTTTGGGGCTACAAGGGTGTAGGGTTTAGGATTTGGGGGCTACAAGGATTTAGGGTTTAGGGTAGAGTTTAGGGGCTATGTAGTGGTGCTCGAGGCTTTGACAGCCATGCTGTGATTGCCTTGTCTGCTGTGGCTGTTGTTGCTCTCACCATCGCTGCTGTCACCATTTTCTTTCTGACTATTCAACCCCTTTCTCGCTGCTTCCCGCAATTACTGCTGTCAAATGCGCAGCTTAACTGTGTCATTACGGGGTAATTGATGCTTCTGTTCAGAAGTCATATTAGCCCTTGGTTTTCTAGTATCATGTGTATCCCTAAGCCCTAGACCCAAAACCCTGAACCCCAAACCCTGAACCCTAAATCCTAAACCCTAATCGCTGGCTCATTGCAGCTCTGGTCTGGTTGTTTTAGGGTGTGGGCTCAGGGTTCCGGTTCCAGGCTTCGGGGTTCGGTTGGGATCAAGGAGCTTTCAAAAAGCTTCAGCCCACTTTTACCGACCCACGAACCACCAAGTTGGAACTCAAAAGGAGTAAGGGTCTAGGCTTTAGGGTTTAGGGTTTAGAGTTTAGGGTTTACGGTTTAGACCCAGGACGTACCCAACTAGATGCGAAAAGGGAAGCCATTTCTTGATACGCGGGGCAAAGATTCTGCAATCCCCCTCTACCTAGAATCACCCCAACCCCCAGACCCTAGACCCTAAACCCTAAACTGCCCTAAACCCAAACATCAATCTTTACTAGCTCCTCAGGGCTGTACTCTAATGAAAATGAAAAATACTTCAACGACAGGTTTAGGGTGTAGGGGTTTGCCTTTCCCTAGTTCTAGGTTGTGGATGCAAGTTTACTTTTTATTGGAGGGTTAGGGTCTTAGAATTTAGAGTTCAGGGTTTGGCTTTTAGGGTTTAGGGTGTAGGGTTTAGGGGATTTGCCTTTTGTTGGGGTCTTTCGCGTTCAAGGGCACTTCCTTTTGTTAGTCAGCGGGGCTAGGGCCTCTTGTAGGAGCTCGTAGTTAGGGAATCCCCAAACTGTACCTACCTGCGGAAGCCACTCTACAAGCATAATTTACATGCTCTGATACATATCTTGAGGATGCTCATGCGAATTCGAAACAATATCATTATGCCAAATGCTTCTGAGCAGTTCAGAAGTCTCCAAGCCACACTTATAACTTCATACCACCTTCTCAAGATGATCTTTCGTAATTTAATAAAGAAATCGACACATAGCCTACAAGAACCCCCTCAGGGCATTCCTTCAAACTTCTACTTGGGCTCAATCAAACCACATCATTCGCGTTATGGTCCACTCAAAAGCTCAAATCCAAAAGGTCCAACCTCGAAGCAGAGACCCTTACCGCCCGCCCTCCCCCCTGAACCCTGAACCGTACAGACTCCTACCAAACCCTAAGTCCCTTGAAAGAACCCTAAAAAGATCAGCCAGCTCTTGCGCCTCATCAGGTCCTGCAGATGGCGTGCCATCCGCAAAGAAGCCATGGTGGGGGGAGGGTCTTAGCAAAACTCGACCTTTCAAACCCTAAGCCCTGGCTGGTGAAGCAAGTCGAGTATCGACAGAGGGACGCAAATCCTGCGGAATGTTTGAGCCAGGAAAGACGGCCAGTAGAAAGGCTTAAGCTTTGGTTTTGGGCCTTCTACCACTTACTTCGGTCTAGTAGGGAATATGCGGATATATCTATATATATATAATATAGGGACTATATGAGTCTAAACTCCTAGCCTTAGTAGCCCCTATAGCAATCCCCTATAGAACCCCTTCAAGTGTCAAGACGCTAAATCCTAAACCCCAATACAATCCCCTATATAGCCCCCTTTAAGGGTCATATAGGGATAATTGGGATAATAGACCCTAAACCCTAAACCCTAAACCCTTAACAACCAGCAAGACCACCGAAAAGGAGGGCTCCGGATCTTGCCAACTCTGAATCTCCAAGTAACTTAGGTTTAGGGTTTAGGGGTTTAGAGGCTAGGGGTTTAGGGTTTAGGGGTTTAGAGTTTAGGGGTTTAGGGTCTAGGGGCTTGGGGTTTAGGGGTTTAGGGGTTTGGGGTTTATCGTTGTATTTGGGAGTGTCATTTCTAGCAATGAGCGCGGTTACAAGTAACTGAAGGAAGCTTATAAGAAGGTGAAGCGAGGGTTGAATTTACAACCCTACGCAAAACCACCCTAAATCCGAAAACGTCTTCACTAACTCAGAAAGCCTAAGGCATCAAGCATACACCCTAAATCTTATAGCTCATATAAGCCTACTCAAAAGCACCTGTCAGGCTCCGAGTAGGGCTACGCCGGCTTACTCATCCTTGGTGGGTTTAGGGCTTAAGGATTAAGACAAGGAATTCTGAGGCTTTGGGCTTAGGAGTAGGGTTCAGGGATGTTCTGGGTTTAGCGTTCAGGGCTTAGGGCTACTCCATTCCCAAGTAAGCGGAATCTTTCACCGTCGCAGCTACTTGCAGCAAGAACCTCGTCAGCAGTGCACTCGAACTGGATGGTCTGGTAGCGCTGGAGGTAAGCTGCCACATTTCAAACTCTACTTAGGCACATCTCTGCGTTTAAAGACAAATTCCTTCAACTCCTACGAGCGAACAGACCTTTCTATGTCAGAAGGGTAGAAGAACAACAACGTCCTGTTGGCAAACAAAAATGGCGTGACACATCTAATGCACAAACATACTCGGGTAGATCGCAGCCAACAAGGGCGATCGGCCTGGCTAAAGAACACCACTCGTAATGGACTAACCTTAACAATACTGGTTTGACCTCATGGCTAGGATATGACTCTGGTAACCCAGACCTCCGATCCATAAACCCACTCCCCTTAATAGGGATTGTAATAGGGATCCTAATATTAGGGTGCTTAAAAGGAGGGGGTGTATTAATCATGGGTCTACATTAAGATCCTAATTACAGGGTTTGCGGTGACTAAAATCCCCTTACCTATGAAGGGTGTGAGGGTTGGGCTAAAGTTTGGGAATCCTGAACCCTAAACCCTAGGGGGCTCTTGCAACAGTACTTGTAGGCTCATGGATGGGCCACACCCTGCTTCGCAACGTATGATTCGGAAACAAGCCCACCTGATTGAGAAATTAAGCCGTCTGCTTCAGAAACAAAACCATAACCCTAAACCCTGAAACCAAGAACATCTGATTCACAAAGAAACCCGACTTGGAAACGATAACCCCTGATTTGGACACTAAGAACATCCAATTGGCAACTCGAAGCCCCTGATTCGGAAACTGAAATAAGTTTTTCGATGGTGAGGTTATGTATGGGGTATATGTGGATAATGGAAAAGAAAGTGGAAACTACTATTGAGAGTTTAGGGTTTAGGTTAAGTTGAGTGCATCAAGCTCTGAATCTGGGATTGACTGTCAGTTGCTGTATCGAGGAGGTAAGCTTCTGAATTGATAGCTTCCGAATCGAGCCTTGATAATGTCTCAATGGTTGCTGAATCGGGGCTTTTTATTCATTGACACCTACAGCTGAGGTTAGAACTGGGATAATATTGATCAGAGCTAGCTAGTTGCGTGTCGTTGTAACACCCAGTAAGTTGACGGTCAAAATCTTGAAGGCAGGATCGTTCTTTTTTTGGTCATGGGAATACAATACTAACATGGAATCTTAAACCCTTTCGGGCATACTCTTTTGATGCTAGTGCTACGCTAAGTCCTTAACCCTAAACTCTAAACCCTGCTAGTAGGGTGGGGTTGGGGACCATACACCTAAAACCCCAGACCCTCCGTTTTGAAAACTCGAACCAGCAATTTAGGGTTTAGAGTTCAAGGTCTCCGTACTGTCTGAAGATTGGAGTCAGCCAAGAGTGCACTGCACATGAATGAGTTGGTTACATCCCCACCTTGCAAAACCCACACACAAATGGGGGTTTCCCAAAATTAGGTGTAACATTTTGGGGTTCCCCATAATGAGGACTATAGTATTTGGGGGTATATATTTGGGTCCCCTCATTTTGGGAAACTACCAAATGCCAAGTCTGAAAAGAAAAGCTAAACTCGGCGACCTTTTTGGCAATATCCACGTTCCGAACCCTAGGCCATCTGTTAAATGTCCATCTTGTCGTTGGGTTAGTGTTAGGGTCAAGAGGGTGGCCCAAAATTCCACCAAAATTCCAGCCCGTAAACCCTGAAGCAACAAATTGTGTATGCCAGGAATGCCATAAGGTGGGGATAGTGCCAGAGCAAATGGGGTGAATTCTGCCTGCCTTTCGGCGGCTTTGCATGCAACGGCTGTCCGAAGGCTATAAGGTCTACCGCGACTCCTGAAGACAGAATTGAACAATGTGCGAATCAGCCTAGACCGTCACAAAAAACAGCAAGAGTTCTACTTGAACCCCAAAACCTCAAACCCTGAAGCCAAAACCTACTCTTGATAGACAAAATCCTGCATGACCCAAGGTATACTATACTACCACAAGTCCTAGGGTTTACGTATCTAGGGTCATGCAGGATTTTATCCATCAACTGCATCAATCCCGTTTGTACTTGAGCTTCACCATCGCTTGTTGAAAGGCAACGTATCGAGAGAGGCACTGTTGGGGCCTACATAATCACAACAAGGGCTTAGGGTACCCTATACCTTTGGAGGACCCCCCACCCTGCTATAGTGGTATGGTAGGAATATAAGAGGGTCCTAAAATAATCCTTATTATACCTTAGAGTCACTATTACTGAGTGGGGGGTCCGCCTATCGTATACTATAAGTGCACAAGCAGTGGTAGCGAATAGTAAGGGTAAACAATCGGGCATCTACAATATGGCATACCCGGCATACCCAAATCCTTCATATCGCGTAGTATCTGAAAGACGAACAAGTAAATTTGTTGCATGTGACAATAATACATTGACCCTGATATGCAACTTCCAATCCTCCTCACGTACCCTGAATACCATGATCCTTCTCTTGGAGACCCCTGAAAAGGGACCCTTAGGGTTTAGGGTTTAGGCGTGGAAGCCCTCATACCTAAAGCTTCCAAAACAGGCTCCAAGAAACTCCGTCTCTGAAGAGGTTGGCGTTTCGAACTTAATGCTCGTAACCATGGTACTTGGGAAAGGCAGGGTATCAAAGAGAAGCACCATGAGCCTGGACCACTCCCCGAAATCCTGGACCCTAAACTCTTGACCCCAGAAACATGGGCAACCACGCCGAGGCCCCAAAGGACAACCCAGCTCAATGAGTTCGGAATTTAAGGCCAAAATGTTCAGCTGTTGGGACGTCTAGGTTGCGCCATTCTCCCTCATAGTAGCTGTGCTTGAAGGGGGCCTTCTCAAAGTCTTATCAACAGGTCCTTTTACCCATTGTGTTGACTGTTGGTGTAGTGTAGAATGACAAGGTCCTACACTACCCTGAACCCTAAACCCTAAACCCTGAAACCATGTGGGTGAATGTCGCCCATAATTTCACGGCACCCTTCAACCCTTCGTGAAAGTGCGAGGTTTAGGGGTTAGGGCTCAGGGTTCAAGATGAAGGGGTTCGGGGGCTCAGTGTGTTCTGCTTAGGGGTTTAGGGGTTTTGAGCTGCGGGTGCTGTTGAGAGACAAGATCCTGAATTCTCCAGGATTTGATACACCCTGGGAATTTCGGTAGTATAGTCTAGGATGATGCAGGATTTCACCCATCAAGCCAAGCTTCAACCCTTAACCCTCAACCCTGCACCCCTAACCCTAAACCCTAGATCCCAAACCCCAACCCAAACTTAAACCTGTCCACCCTAAAACGCAAAACGCTAAACCTTAAACACTACGCCCTAAATCCCAAACCCTGAACCCCAAATACTAGCTTCCATTTTCTTGTCCGTTATCCCTATATAACCCAGTCAGCAAAGAGAGAGAGACCTTAGGGCCCGCGAGCCTCGCTAGAAGAAAAAAAGTCGAGGGGCACAGAAAACTTCACAACAGCCTCCTTCTATTGCAATTAGAGGGTTTAGGACTAGGGTTTAAGGTATAGAGTTTTTCTGGTAGGGGCTTTTTCTTGCGATTCGTGAGTTTATTGTTTAGAGCTTCGGGTTTAAGTCCTTCTACTGTAAATTTTGGGCTTCGGGTTTAGAGGTTAGGGTTTAAGGTATAGGTTAGGTGGACGCCCCACCCAGTAAGAGTGACTATAAGGGATCATAATGATTGTATCAGGGTCCTATGATATCTTTATTATGCCACTATCACAGGGTGAGGGGTCCTCCTAAAGTAGAAGGATATTATGGTAGGGGCTCTTCAGGCACTAGACAGGAACTTACCCGGCATGGCAAAAGTTTTTTCTCAACATGATGGGCCTTTGGCCGAAGAAGCCCTGCCCGCCCTCAATATATCCCCAATAATAACCCCTAGGGTTTAGGGTTTAACGCGTTATAGTCTGAACTCCTACTCCCCTTCATAACCCCTACAATGCTCCCCTATATAATCCTGTATAAACCCCTGTTAAAGAGTCCAGACCCTGAACCCCAAACCCTATATAATCTTCTCTAGAAGCCCTTTACGACTATGGCTCAATATGGACACAGTTCGCTACTCGCTACCAAACGCAAGTGATCTCAGGTTAATCGCTTCCCCCTGAGAAGAAACTCCGATATAACGGAATATGACCCCTATAGAAAACTTCCCTTATTCCCACGGAAAACTTCGCTTAAGTCGGCCAAGACTACTTATAAAAAGGGGCCAACAGTGATCCTCCTACTCATGACTTAGAGGGGATCTGTTCGGCTCCAGTGTTGCTTTTGGATGGCAAGACTCTAGGCATGCTGTGCAGGGATAACTTTCAGAGTCCCTCGAATCATGTGGCAAGCCAACGGCCGTTTGCACTCGAGACCTACTGGCCTCCTTATTCTGATAATACCTCGAAATATGATTGTATGGCGTATTCAGCTCTAGTCCAAACAAAAACTCAACCTCAACCCGAAAGCCCGCATCCTCGACAATTTATGGAACAAATAAACCATACTGTTGGTTCAGGGTTAAGGGGCTTTGCATGACTTAGTGTACATAAACTCGCGGTACCGAGCTATACTTAGGGTCATGCAGAAGTTTTATCCATCAACTACGGCAGCGCAAGCTTTTGGGCTTGATGTTTTGAAGTTCGGGTATGAGGATAATGGTTCAGGGTTTGGGACCCTAAGCCCTAAACCCCAAACCCTAGCGCCAAAGTTTGGGATCTTTCTGGTTTGAGGTTCAGGGCTTAGGCTTACAGGTGTCTGCATATGGTAGGTTTTTGGGGTTTCATGGTATGCCTGCTACACAAACCCTAAGACCTATAACTTATGAAGAATGTCACAGACGATCTTAGATTCGGGCTTCCATAACAAAACATGCAAACCATACTCAAACCGGGTTTGGGGTTTAGGGTATCAATACCTGATTTAAGCACACGTGCAACAAGTCTTGAGAGTTCAAGGTCTTCTGAGCATGCTGAACCTCAAGCCCTGCTTGGAGGTTCGTGTTTGCGAAGTTAGTAGTAGGATAGCTGAAGTTCGCAGTAGCCATGACCGTTCGTAGAAGGTACTTCTGACCTCATTTCTGATATCCATGAATCTCCATCCCTATCCTTATACCATACTTGGAGGCACATGGGGCTTAGTGACTGAGTGACTACTTATAACTGGGCCTGTAACCCTACTTCTGATTGGGGGTTCCCCACATATGTCCAGTTAGAGGGAATGCGTGCAAGGTTATAAGCGAACTTATGAGTAGAAGCCCTATACATCCCTATAACCCCTTTAGAGGGGCCTAGCTATAGCTAGTGGCGAAGTCCCATGAGCCTCCAAGTACGGCTAACCATGAACCTCAAATAGTCTGTCTCACGGTTCAGATTTTAGAGCCCAAAGCCTGGGAGCATTTAGGGTTTAGGGTTTAGGGTACTTGGAGGCTCTCCTGACCTAGTAAATCTACAAAAACACAGAGGCCATGGGCCTGTAATAGGGTTATGGGTGATAGAAAGTAAACTTACTAAGTCAAAAGATCATCCAACCAAGCCCGACATTCATATAACCCCTATATAATCCCTATACAACCCCTATATAGTCCCTATATAACCCCCATATCATCCCTATATAAGCCAACTTGCCGCTCGGTCTCGCGTGGTTCAAGGCGGGCTTAGCAATGTCCTAGTGGGAGGGTCCATCAGCCCCAGGCTTCCTTGGAATTATGTTCAGGATTGATGGTCTGGGGGGTAAGAATGCCCCTAAGTCATAAATCTCTGTGTTATGCATTAGGATGCCTACAGCCTGCGCTACTGAGGATGGACAGTTTCGTATAAGAAGTCTATAGCCAACACAGAACTATTCCATAAAGGCTAGGTGGGAAATTTCTCCTCCGGGATTTCTGCTGCAAGTGCCACGGAAGCCCCAAAGAATTCCTCTGCTCTGGATTTCACCTATCTTCCCTGTGAGGGAATAACAGGCCAGGGCCTTGGGTCTGTAAAGCTATGGGTTTAGGGTTTGGGGTTCTGGGGAAAGACAGATGGAGGACACAGTGACCCAAAGGAAGGGTAGTGGCAATACTCTGGTGGCTAAAATTAGTAAACAGGTCTAGCATTGAAGGCTTTAACATACCTTTACGCGTCTGATGGGCCGTCCGGCCCTGTGCCGGAGCTTGCGCTCAGAGGCCTCGGGCACCCGAGGACTACACCGAAAACGCGACAGGGGTTAGAGTCTTCAGCGCATGGATGTACATGCTGTAAGCTCTTGGAGGTTGATTGTATGCGGCAAACTGTTTATGAATTCGGGCGTAGTGGGATCAAAGGGGTTACGGTAACCCAGACGTCCACGGTGTAAAATTGGTGATATCTGTTTGGGATGCTCAACAGTCTTCAAAGGTTCTGGCACACTATCCATTGCTTCGTAGTGTAGAAGGCTGTAGATTTTACATAGGGTTTAAGCCAGCTCAATGCTTTTATGCAGGGCTTGAGCGGGTTTTGACTTCTGGAAGGCTAACAGTTGCTCTTCAATCTCACGCCCTACAGTGTGGGGTTGACTAATGTGTAATATGTTATGGGGTCTAGGGCTTCTGGGTTTAGGGTTTGGAGTTTAGGATTTAGAGTTTAGGCTTTAGAGTTTAAGGCTTGGGGCTTCTTGGTTTAGGCTTAGCAGGTGATTCATATGATCCTAACATTTTGAGTATTGCCTCGATATATGCTAACCAAGTGACAGAGAGGGGGGGTAATCAATTAATCTTAAACACCACCGTCCCCACCCATCCCCCATCCCCCCTCCCCCTCCAAAAAAAACTCACACACACATGAGGTCTGTTACGGCGTAATACCCGCCCCTAGGTTCCCCCTTACTTAACCTTAATTAAGCCTGATTGACCGTAAATTGCTACTCTAGAATAGCTAGATATCGTGAAGACTATAAGGGAGCGCTATTGGCACCTATCTTCTGCTCCATTCTCTTCGCATTTTCCCACCTCCGTAAATCCTGCGCTAGTTGTTCAGGCTAAACCCAACACCCTAAACCCTAAATCATAGACCCTAACTCATAAACCCAAAATCCTAAGCCCTAAATCCCAAACCCTAAATCCCAAATCAGAAGCCCTAAATCTTAGCTGTGTATGTCTTCGGCCTGTTAGGCATTCAGGCCAAGTTCCCCTTCAAAAGACCCGCATCGGGTTTAGGGTGTAGGTGTTTAGGGATGAGGGTTTAGTTGTTTAGGGTTTAGGGTTTAGGTGTTTAGGGTTTAGGGTTTAGGGGTTTAGGGTTTAGGTGTTTAGGGTTGAGGGTTCAGTGTTTAGTTTAGGGCCTAGGGTGTCATCAGGGTTTAACTTCCATAAAGGGTTTAGGGTGGTCATGCCCTGAGCCCAAAGCTCGTCCCTACAAATCCATCCTCGTGCACCAAATCCTAAACTCTTACCCTTTAAATGTCCCTATATAATCCCTATATCACTCATCTTTGTCCTACATAATCCCTAAACCTTAAACCTAAACCCTAAATCGCCTATATACACTCGCAATATACGATACCCATGTTACATCTCCCTCAATAATCCCTATATCACCCCTGTGTAATCCTATATAACCCTTGTTTACCTTATTGACATAACCCCAGACCCTATCCCTCTTGATAAGCCCTAGAACAGGAACCCTAAAAGTCCTCTATATAACGCCACTTCAGGAGTTTAGACCCTAAACCCTAAACCCTATATAATCCCCTATATAACCCTCTTTAAGGAGTTTAGACTACAGCTCATATGATACCAATGTTACATAAACCCGGACCCCGGGCCGCAGTGCGGCATAGTCCTCCGGTTTGGTCAACGGTCGAATTCGCATGCAGCCCTCGCGGCTTTAGGGTTTGGGAATTAGGTTTAGGAAGTAGGGTTTGGGGTCTAGGGTTTAGTAATTAAGGTTTCAGAGTTTAGGAATTAGGGTTTCAGGGTTTAGGGGGGGGGTGTAAGAGCTCAAGCAATTCGAAGGAGGATTCGTGACATTTTCTGAGACGCATATGTGCGGGTTGTTCGGGGACCCTGAACCCTAAACTTTATTAGGGGATAGATATTCAGCAAGCCTTAAGGCCGCTACGTTAGACACTCCGCAACCTGCAACATCAATAGCAATCTCGATCACCATGCGATACTGCCGGGCTTTGTGCTCCTTATAGGGATAATAAAGAAATATGGGAAGAATATAGGGATTATGTAGGGGTAATGGAAGAAATGAGATTATATAGGGGTTGTATAGGACTCTGAACTGGGAGTGGTTAATGTGGAGGGGGGTTGGGGCTGTGAAGGCCGCTTCGGATGCCTGTCCTTTTGAAGGAGAAGCCGTTTTTTTTGGAGGTTCATGGGTAATTATGAGAAAAGTTGCATGGATGTAGGATTTGGGGATTTAAGGGCTTATGATTAACCATGAACCTCCATGCAGGAATACAGACTCAAGCTTTTGGAGGGCTTCGGGAGGCGGATGAGTGATTTGCAAAACGGCACTTGAAAGTTTTGGGGCCTCGAATCCTCCTTCAATAGATTACGGGAAGAAGGCTAACCGGAAGGATTTTGTTTGCTGCTTTACTAGGAAGCCACCTGGCTCAGATACTCTCTGAAGATGGTTTCACCTCTCTGGTCTCGCAGGTATGGGGATTACTGTCCATTGAACTTTCTCGACGGCTCTCCTCTGCATGTCACGACTGCAAACCATGCCTGTGCTTGACATGAATCTGCTTAATTACTTTGAGGGGAGCCCGGAAAAGGGCTTTAAACGGATGTTTTGTGGCAATACTGACGCATAAACTTGACTTCAACAGTCACCCTAGAGATCCAAATAGCCCAATGCAGGTAGTATTTACAGACTTAAGGGCTCAATATATCTCCATTGTTTGTATACGTGGATGCCTAGGGTTCTCTCCAACTGCTCGTGTCGCTTCCTGCGTCGCTCGTGGGAGAGAAGCCGGACTGAATGGAGCCAGAAGCTCTTGCAAAGGAGGAGCGAAATCTTGGGGAATGCAACGCAACATGGGGTTAAGGGTTTAGGGTTGGGAGTCCTTGTGATACAGAAGGCATATGCTGTCTTTATTCACAGGCTGAGGTCAACAAAATCTCAAAGCAAGCAGCAATCTATGTCCGGCTGTCTGCTTGTCTCAGAACTGGGTTGCCTACATGGTAGCTTCCCAAGATAAGGTAAACCCACTAGAGACCTTTCTAGATGCCTGACCTGAATCAGAACTGCAGATATTCCAGGGTTAGGGTTCCCTGGCCCACTGAAATTCTGGCAGTTTAGTATAACAAGGTCACGCATTTTTTTCTACCAACTGCATCTTGATTGCCTTTTTCAGACGCGCGTGTCAAAAATATGTTTGAAGGCCCCCCACATTCTGGATGCGCAGCGCCCAACTTGAACGTTGGCGCTCAAGCCCAAGACCCAACCCTGTAGACCATAGTGTAGGGTCCAGGCGGGGTGAGAAAGCCCCGTTCTCTTAGGGCTCATCAAAGATCCCTGAGCACGACAAACGGATACCCTCAAAAGGGTTTAGGGCGTCGGGTGCGCGATTCTCCCATTTTCTTGATGGCCCTAACTTAGGAGGAGCCTGCAACCCGTAATATTGGTGTAAGCCACTTAAACCCTAAACCCTAGTTATGTAGGGGTTATATAGGGGTTATATGGGGGTCATATAGGTATAATAGTAAAATCCTTATTATCCACTATAGTCTCTATTACTGGTCGGGGTCCACCTAAGCCCTAACCTTTAGCCATGTCTGAGCCTCCAATGATTCGCACTAACCTACTTCTCCGCTGTTTTTTTAACTTAAGACTTGTACCTTAAATACCTAGAAGGTTTCCAAAAATGAGGGGTACCCTTTTG
>CAJNIZ010043821.1:16764-35589 GCA_905231905.1 Symbiodinium pilosum
CCCTCCCCCCCTACCTAATACAAATATTCCACCCCCCCTAATATTAGATTACTAGATATTCCCATAGTGCAATATTGTATTATATTGGGAGTGTTCAATTTCTGGAGGGTGTTGGGCTTTAACATTAGAAGGAGAGGATTACACAACAAGGACGCCAACATTGGCTTCATGTGGCCCTCTCAGTACCCACAATCTCTCACGAACATCCCGGCCCATGCCTTGCATCCCTACGACCAAAAAATACACTCTAGAGGATATACAGGGAGAAGACCCCTAAACCCTAACCACAAAATCCATCACTCTGACGGACAGGAGGCTCAAGAGCGTTTTGAAGCGGATCAAGAGGGGAAGGCAGCATATCAGGGTCTTTCAAAACACTCCCGTCCCATAATGACTATATAGTACCATTATGAGTCAACATACACATATATATATAAAGGCAATGTATAGGGAATGGAATGGTCATGATTTGGGCGGGGTGTTAGGTGTTATGAGAATGTGGATAGCGCGGGGCCCTTGCATGCTTTTATATGTTAATCTGGACCTGTAGGATTTAGGGTTCCAGAGTTTAGACTTCAGGGAACTTACGAAGCCACGGAGATTGTTTTTCATGTTCAGGAACTCAGGCATTAGATTCTTTAGATCCCTGTGGGAGGATGATAGAGATATACTTTACGTGGGCCCCTCCACGCAGCAATAGGCACCAAAAGGGATAATGATTTAGGGTTTAGGGTTTAGGGGGTTTAGGTTTAGGATTTATCATTGTATCAGGATCCTTTGGAATTCTTAGTATACCCCTCTTACAGGGTGGGTAGTCCACCGAAGGGATACTAATGCTAGGTTGGAAACATCCCGACTTACAAGAAGACACTGTCCTAGAGACTATAGTTATTAGTATAGGTAGGGCCAGTCTTTTGTAATATGCCTGGCCATTATCAATGGGGCTGAGGGTCCAGGAGTATATAAATGCGCAGGGATCCCCTGCATTCCCTGCTAAGAACTCTATCACGCGTACTTTGAGAGATTGGCATATGAGGTATAAATAATCTAACTCCTTTCAGGATGTTATTTGGGGGAGTATTACAGGGCTTATTACGGGGAATTTTGGGAGTTTACACTCTAGCGCTCATATGAGAAAGTGTTCTTGGAGGGCGAGGATTCAGTTCAGGGCTTTGGCTTTTGAGTGAGCGAGGGTTTCGCAATGTTTTCATGGTTTCATGGCGACCTCCTTTTGAATCCTTTTGATGGTTTAGGGTTTAGGGCGGGCATCCCTCAAACCCTAAACCTTAAATCCTAAAATCTAAAGCCTAACCGATCTGGCTGGGGAGTCCTAAGCCCTAAACCCTATAAGCTCTACCCCTGGCTGCGGTTCGCGTAGTCATCTGTTTCAAACTTTGGGGGGAATGCGCACGAGCTCCTCCTGCATGAGCTTTGTCTTTAACATAGCTCTTAAGGTATAAGTTGGCACTGCCGCCACCCCATAACAGTTTGATAATGTTTGCTATGGAGCCCTTAACATTTAGCTGTAATTATGTGCTGTCGCTGGGTGGGGGCAGTACGCAGGGTAGAAGCTACTCATGGTCATGCAAGGTTTTTGGAATCTACCGTAGTGCTGGTGAAGCCAGAAGCGGGGGGAGGGGGGGGCTTGTATCATAATCCCATCCGCCCATGATAACCCACCAGGGCATAACCACCAACATATTAAATCTTCATCTCTCTCTCTCTCTCTCTCTGTCTCTCTCTCTCTCTCTCTCTCTCTCCTCTCTCCTATCTCTATGTATATATATATATATGTGTAATGTGGTGCATTTGTTTTATCAGGCAGTGTTTAGGGATCGAAGTCTAGGGTTCAGAGTGTATAGGGGCTAGGTGTACAGGGTTCAGGGGTTCACGGCCCCTTTTTGGCAGCTGAATCGCCATGCCTAGAATGGCCCAGAACAGCTTGATATGTTCGTCCATGGTGCAAACCCAGAATTTGGCAGACGCACCGGGACGCATGAAGGCCTGAGAGGCCTCTCATGCTTATACCCCGCGACCCTCATTCAGCATCCCCAAGTCAACAAAAGTCAAAGATCAACGTCCGTTAAAGCCATGCAAATGCAGGCAAAAGTCTAGAAGACCACCGGGCCCGCGCCCAAACCTCCCTCAACCATGGAAAGAACAACTGGACCCTGTAAAACCCCTGGCGCATTTTCAAGGAGGTCATCCGAATTCCCTGGGTTTAGGGGTTTAGGGGTTTAGGGTTTAGGTTTTTAGGGGGTTTAGGGTTGGGCCTCTAAACCTTAAGCCATGTTTTCCCCTCATGCTGAAATCTTAAACCGTTCTCAGGCCTTGCCACATCCCAAGTGGAAAAAGCCGACGAAGCCAGTTGACATGGCAGAAGCTCGCCCACATAAGAGACTGGGTTTAGGGTTTAAGTGTTTGGGGTTTAACCCTAAACCCTAAAGCCCTAAACCCTAAAGGGTTTGGGGTCTAGGGTAGGCGTTAGCTAAAACCTTAACCCCCAAGTTGAGGGATGCTGGAGTTAGCGAGTGTGCGTTTTCCACTTACGTAGTAGCCCCGTAGTAACCTCATAGAAACCCTTCAAGCAGGTTCCCCAAACGTTTCGTATCCCACAGAGAAGACCCTAAACCCTTTATATCCCAGCACACCCTCTGAAACCTCTCAGTAGGTTCCATTTTCCTTGCCATCCCTTACTAAAGAACTTGCATTCATCAACCTAAGGGCTCCACAATTCAAACAGTGACAGATTGGAGTTTAATCCCCTCCCCCATCATGAATCCACCCGCGCCCCCCTTCAGTAAGAAATGTTCCCCCTATTATTGACATTTACATGTGTTGGTGTTATATTGGGGGGTGTATATGCTTAAAGGGCGTCGGAGTGCTTTTCGTCGGCCCATTAAACCTTGAACCCGACATAACCGAATAAGTTCCATCTGCTTGTCCATGCCCCTTGATATACAAGGAATGTCGGACCACGATGTTGGAAATTGTCCTTATATAACCCGGTTTCCATGTCCATGTTCTTTTCCATTTGAATCTCAATTATTGTGCTAATAACCCTATGCCTAAGGCCTTATTCCTACACGTAATCCTAGACCCTAAAACTCTAGACCCAAACGTTTCACCCTGGTCGGACCACAATACCACCTGAGTAATTCATGAACGGCCCTCACAGTTTAGGGTTAAGTAGGGTTCATGTGAGGGGGATCTAGAGCATACGTACATTACCCCAACGTAGACCCGAACACAATGTTGTTGATGATGCAGGCTTGTGCGCTTCCATTAAAGTTTCCAGTACCTGTTCCATTTGGTTTTCCATTCTTCCATGTTTTACTAAATGCACCTACAATTATTCCCTAGCTCGCCCCTGAGACTGGCTTGTTCTTTGCCCAAGGCGCCCATAATGCTGGGAATAGACTAGTTGCAGCGTTGAGGCTTCGGGTGCTTTAGTTTGGGATTGGGATAAATCCTAGAACCCTGAAACCCCAAATGCTAAGGTGTAGAATTGACAAGGTAAAGAGTTCAAAGAAACCCCCACCTACTACTAGTGACCAGAGAAGACAACGGTAATCACGTCAGGGCATAACATATGTAATTATATATATATATGGATATACGTATGTATATATATATATATCTACATAAGTGATATTGCCGGTGGGGGGCCACCTACGTGCAGTGTCAGAAGCGTCAGGAAGAGCTGCGCAAGACGGCGGAGTCCTTCATGAATAATCACTTCAGCGACTCTTCATTCCAGGACTCGAAAGTCCTGTATAGGACCGTCGCAGCATCGGGGCACTTCCCACGATACATGCTATGTACTGGGGTCCAAAGGGGTTTCTATGTAGGTCCTTTGGGGCCCAAGTATTTACAAGCTGAAACATGGCTACGGTAGAGGCCTGGATATGTGCCAACGTTATCCCCTGCTTTCTCCTGAAAGAAGCTTCATATAAAATATTCCGCGCCCTGATTGTCATTTTTCAGGCCCCGGCATGATGTGTACATGGACTCTTTGGGCATTGCAAGGGCCTAAACCCTAAACCCTAGGGCCTGGAGCTGGTTTCGATTGTTTGCAGGCGTTGGGGCTTAGGGTTTAGGACTTAGAGTTCAAGGTTGAAGCTTTAGGGGGTTTAGGGTTTAGGGTAAGGGTATTTTGGTCACCCCAACCCCCAAAATTAAGACCCTATAACCATCATAATATGAGAGTCATGGGGTCCTAATTTTGGGGGTTGGGGTTACCAAGATACCCCTATTATAAAGGCTGCTAGTTGCCTTGGTGTGCAGCCAACCTCAGGTATTGATGGATACCATGGTGCTTTAAAAGTGTTACCATAGCTCGGCAGCACAAACATCGTGCACTTGGCGGGAGGTACCATCCCAAATCTGAACCTAAACCCTAGACCCTAAACCCTAAACACTTGTCCTTCAACAGGGCCTTCCTCGCATTCTATGTCCGAGTCTCTCACACCAAGGGACCCTTGCAACTTCTCTGTATGTGTATATGCAGATTTCCAATGCCCAGGGCCCTTAATCAGTGGTACACTTTTCTGCGAAACATCCACGCTTTTCTGGGGGGCAAGGAGCCTTTTAAAAATGTGCATGTTTCCTGCCAGGAGGGATTCCGCAAGCAGGTTGCACAGAAGCTCATGCGAGTTGAAACGAAGGCGGCTTTCCTTGCGGGCTTCCTTTGAAGGTTTTTGACGTCTGCGCAAGCTTTGTCTGCGGGACAGGTCCAATCATAGCTACTCGAAAGACTCCAGTAGACTGGCCGGGTACTCGTAAGGTGGTTGGAGGGTCATGGAAGACCATCTAATTGTCATGCTGCAGCTGTTTTTCTGTATCAAGGAGATTTTCTTGGAGATTCCCCCTTTTCATTAAAGTGGCAGGGCAAGTGTGTCGTGAAAGCTTCTAGGTCATGTATAGGCTAGGAAGGATGCCTGCTCCCCCCCAAAACTCACACATGGAGTCTCCTATAGGTGTCGCTTTAAATGGTATAAGTGTTCGTTGTTTAATGATTATTGCATAGCGTTTTCAGGGATTTGCTAGACTTAGCCCGGGGCTGCTAACCCTGACGCTCCTCGACGGGCCAGAATGAATATTGGCAGCCAAGCATGTAAGACCATTTTTGGCCCCAAGCAAAAAGGGGCCATTCACAAGCTATGCACTCCGCCTTTCAGGGGAGATCCCCTGATTTGTGCCCCTTTTCGTCCTTAGATCGCTGGCGGTGGGAATGTTGCGTTTCTGCCACTTTCAAAGGGATGTCTCGCCTGTAGCATAATCAATGAGCTAGGTCCTATCTTTCTCAAAGCCTGAAACCTGGTGTCAGTGTAGTGCTCTTTCATTACTATTACTATTATTCTTATTATTATTACTATTATTATTTTTATTATTACTATTACTATTACTATTACTATCATTATTATTATTAGTATTGCTATTACTATTACTATTACTGTTACTATTATTATTGTTATTACTATTACTATTGCTATTATTAATATTTTTACTATTACTATTATTTTTATTACTACTATCTCCTGTGCAGGTGGAAGAAATGTCGCACAACATCGCTGCTCGGCCCATTGAGACCTTAAGTAGGTAGAATATGGGGTTATATAGGGATAACGGAAAAGAAAATGGAAACTACTATAATGGGTTATATAGGGTATAGAATATGGGGTATATGGGGATCTTGTTATAAAATAGAACCTTTGCAACGTTGCGCTTCCAAGAATGCTGAGTGGGTCAAGTGCCGTGAGAGCATGGGCATCCTAAAGTGTAAGCAGTTCCGCCAACAATTTTTTGCAAGATCATCTAGTCAGCTGGTGCAGGGAAACGCGCCAACAGGTTGCACAGGTAGCTCCTCCTGAAGCTAGTTGTAGGCTCCTTCCTTCATAAAGAGAGGTATAGCCGTAGCCCGTCTTAAGTAGATAGAACATGGCTTTGGGCATATTACAATAAGATCCCCATATACCCCATATTCTATCTACTTAAGGGGGACTATATCCCTAAACCCGAAACCCTTCATAAAGAGAGGTACCTTTGAGCATCGCGGCAGCGCGCATTGCTTGCAAGGAGCTGCTAGGCTCCCTCCTCTTTGAGCGATGTCCATTTCCTTCATAAGCCCTACATGCAGCCGGACATACCTATATAGGGGTATATGGGGACTACAATACTATAGGGGTTATATAGGTGAAATAAGGACTACTCTAGGGGGTTATACCTCCCTGCCAATAATCTGGGTTGCTGTTAAGGAACTTAAATTAAGTTACTATATTAGGGAAACCCTATTATTTACTATATATATATACACACCCATTATGGTAACTTAACTTAAGTTCCTTAACAGCAACCCAGTAATATTGCAACCTATGCCCTCCTGGAGTAGAAGAATCTCAGATTCTTCTCGACATTACCCGAGTATCAGCTACAAGGCAGACCCTTCAAGCTCCTTAGAGCCTTAACACTCCGAGCCACGCGGTTAAGGTTTAGGGTTTACGGTTTAAGGGTTAGGGTTTAAGGCTTAGGGTTTAGGGTTTAGGGTTCAAGGTTTAGGGTTTAGGGTTTAAGGTTTAGGGTTTAGAGTCTAACCCTGAACCCCCCCCCTTTTAACCCTTACACCCCAGAGCCGGCACCACTGAGGCAGCGCTGGTGAAGCACCAGAACCTGAAGGTGCCTTGGTTTGGGGTTTTAGGGTTTAGAGATTAAGGTTTCAGGGTTTAGGGTTTTGAGTTTAGGGTTTAAGGTGTGCAACCCCTTGATTAGCAGGTATAGTGTAGGTTGTTGGGGTTACGAGGTATGGGAATAGGTATAGGTGTGCATCTTCAAGGAACCCATCCATGGACGGGATCCGCAAAGAAAAGACTTGCCAAGACCTTGCAAGGCTCCCCCGAACCGGCTGATACAACAAGATGCCCCGATAAACAAGATTCCCGATAAAGGCAACCCTGTAGATTGGGGTACTTCTTTGACAACAGAGCTGATAAACTGTGATGAATGTTTTTATGATCACTATTTTTAGTATAACTATATAAATAGAGATTATCGCAAATGCTTGAATCCACCTGAAGAGGGGTTTGTTCAACCATAGAGGGCCATGATAATCAGTGTTCATGACTTTGGCGAAGGGCTTCAAAAGTCGGGTGTAGGGTGAGTTGCAGGATGAGGGGACGCTTGCAAAGAAGCCATTGTAGAAATTAAGTCCTACGACGCTCAAACCTTTCTTCCCAGGTGAAGCATGTTGGGTGGCATAACTCCCGCGCCCGTGGCCCCAGAATCCTGCAGGTGGGGGTGCAAGGATGAGGCTTCTGTCAACGTAAGCTTAAGGACGTCTAAGGCATGAGGCTGCGCGTTCAGAAGTTCAGGGGGTGTACTGGGTTGCTGTTAAGGAACTTGAATTAAGTCACCATAATGGGTATATATGGTAAATAATAGGGTTTCCCCAATATAGTAACTTAATTCAAGCTCCTTAAATTCCTATATTCCCCCAGTTTCCATTTCATGTTCCATTTTCTTTTCCATTTGATTCTCCATTATAGGGGGATATTATAGTAACTTAATTTAACTTCCTTAACAGCAACCCAGTTTAGGGTTTTGGGGTTAGAGGCTTGAGGGTCTGGTGCAAGGTGCCACAGGCTGTACCTCGAAATTACTGTCCCTGTATACTGCACAAAGGTTATCCTGATTTAGGGTTTAGGATTTAGGGTTTAGGGTTTAGGGTCTAGTTTTTAGGGTTTAAGGTTTAGAGTAAATTTTGTCTGCCCCATAGCCCACTACACCTGGGGGTAAGCCCTGCCCCGAAGGACAAGGATTAGAAAGCTAGTACCAGGACCCTCCTTGTGCCCTTAAATTGGGGTATATGGTCCCTAATAGTGGGTACTTAGGCCCGAATAGAGGGTAGAAGGAGGGTCTAGGTATACGGGAACCTGATTATTTTCTGCATATCCACATCATGGTACCTTAATTTAGGTTCCTGGACAGCAACCCAGTCTAGGTGGCATCGTCTACCTAGAGAAGGTGTTCGTTCGGTTGACAGACTTTCCTTCATCAAATCCATATGAGCCATCATCTGAACTCCTCTCAAGGGGGTTATGTAAGAGAGCAGGCTCACTTGTTCAGGGGGATACTATAGCTCATATGGTCCCAAGTTGGTAAAACAAAACGCCGACCTCTTTTGACAAGCCAGGCTCAATTTCGATGCACCAACATGTTTCTACGATGTTGACGAGAATGCATTCAGAAACTCTTGGTTTGCATATTTAAGGTCTGTAGCAATGCGCTTGGAGTCCAAGGTGCTGTAGTTGCGGACCCTATTCCTTGGCTGCTGGCTTAGGGATCCAAACCTAAGGGTACAAACCCAAAGCGCACAAACCCTAATGGCAAAAAGGAAAGCTTCCTGTTACATGGTTATACAATTATCACGCCTGACATCGTTTGCGGTCTGCACGGTAATGCTGTCGGGAGTGGGGGTTTCAGTATATTTCTTGATCTACAGGCGGGTAGTACTCTGGGCATTCTGAACTCCTGGTGAGAAGTATTTTATTTGGGGATACTATGGTACCCATTACAGAATAAGATCCTATCCTCCTTTTGGGGTAGAAAGTATTTTATGTAAGGCATGTAATCTTACTAGGCTCAACCACCAAAATTTGCTAATCTTGTATATCCCCCCCAGATCTCAGGGCTGACGGCTTGAGGCCTTAGAGTTCTTCTTTAATCCCCTCGCTATCAACTCCGGAAGATTCCTGCACTAGAGAACTGCCTCACTCCTTCCTTTATGAACGGTGTGCATCCTGTTTTCCTGCTTGCTTCTTGTAGTTCGCAGGGAAGGATTGAATGGGTTATTGGGGGCGTATGGTCAGAGGAGTATCATGGAATCAGGGCAAAGAACATAGAAATCTCTTACCCGTAAACCCCGAAGCTAGGGAGTATTCTGATGAATGTTGTAGAAGTCCCGAAGTGCCAGTTCTGCCAGAGCCCTGAGGGCGTCATCGGGATTGGCGCCTGCATTCCCTGATAGATAGACGCTTCTGCCAAGCTGAGGCGGAACATTAGAAATGCGCTTCACAGGCGTGATTGAGGCCTGCTTGAGGGTCTAGTGTCTAGCAATGCTATGATTGAGTGAAGCCTGGGGAGAGTATGCCCAAATATATGCATGTTTCAGGTGGACCTCATACCCAGTAATACTCAACATAAGGGATAGCGGTGCCAATATTAGGGTCCTCTTCTATTCCCATTATACCGCTATTACAGGGTGGGAGATAAACCTAAACCCTAAACCCTAAACCCATGCATGTTTATCAACATTGGGGGAGCCTTCCGTAAGGGCCCGATTGGCAGTGTGAGCCTGGAATTCTCATAAACCTTGCATACTTCATGTGAGCTATAGTCTAAACTCCTTAAAGGGGGATATATAGGGGACTACTATAGGGGTTACTAAGGGGGATACTAGGAGTTTAGACAATGGCTCATGCGCATTCCCCCACTACCCTTTCATACTTCGTGTTCATGTTCATTACAAGTATATGCTCTGCCTCCTCTTTAGCTGCAGCAAATGATGCCATAATCCATTCGCGCCGCCGACTGCTGGGGGGAGTGAAGTAGATCTAGGGTCGAAGAGTTGTATCATGATGATTCAGGGTACGTCAAATAGAGCACAAGAATACTTGGCAATTCTCCAGGTCACCCTACAGTCTGCTTCCTTTTTCACTTGATTATCCATTAATGGGGAAATATCCCAAACCCCTATACTGGCTGGAATTTTAGGGGTTACGGATTTGAGATTCAGGGTAAGATAAGATAGGGCTTAGCTTTGTGGTCAGGACCCTAGTCCTAGCGGTTGTCACGTTCTGGCGGCTTTGTCGTGAGGATGTTGGTCTGTGTAAGGGCTTTTCCAGTTGGGACATTGGGTTTAGGGTTTAGGGTTTGGGGTTTAGGGTTTAGGGGTCATATGGGACTACAGGGTCATCTATGTGGACATGCAATGGAGCGATAGAGGTAGTACATGGATGCCTTGACATTTGTCTAGAACATCTTTACGATACTTCCATGGTTCCGCTATGGCCATACTACCATATTGCCACAGTACGCTAGAGCTCTATTACCACATTGGTGCATGACTATATTCTCATGTTGCTGATTACCCTGGCGTTATGTTCTAGGGGCTATACGAGTTGAATGTGAGGGGCAGGATTTAGATACCTAGCACGCTGCCTCTGAAGAGATCTACCTAAGTGGAATCCACGTTTAATCCCCATATGGGGGTTGCTCTCTAGGTCCTTTTAAGAAATTATTCAGGGTTCCTGTGGGTCTATAAGTGGAGACATTTAGTGGAAGTCAACTACCACATATCCCTAGAATCCCTAGGACGCCCCAATTCCATAGACCCCCATCCCTAAATACATTCCGCGAAGGATCAGGCTTCAGATGAGGTAGGTCTTGCTTTTGAGGGGCCCCACTTCACAGCAACAGAAGACTTAGTCCTTCCTTGGCTTGTAAACCCTACACTCCCTAAACCCACTTAGGGCACCGATAATGGAGAACCAAATGGAAAGGAGCATGGACAATGAAATGGAAATTTGGGCTGTATACAGAGGTTCAGGCCTTCGGGTTTAGGCAAACTCCTTAAACTCGATCTCCCTGACTTCTGTGAACCCTGGAAAATCTAGACTCCGGAGGCAGCGGAGCATCACAGGAGTCCGACGTGCAGTCGGTTCCACGGAGCGCCCAAAAGAGTCTGACGTGCAGTCGGCTCCAGACTTGGGGGCGGGATCATGGAAAATGACATGGAAACTACTATGTTATATAGGCGTTTTATAGGGATATAGGGATAATGGAAAATAAAATGGAAACTACTATGTTATAGGAGTTTTATAGGCTACTATATTAAATAGGCCACGTCTACGGAGTAGGGTTCAGAGCTTGGATTTCAGGGTTTTAGACTTACTTACCTTCGGTTAGCTAGGAATGAAGGAATGGATCCTTATAGTAGTCCCTATATAACTTATATAACCCATTATAGCAGTTTGCATGTTCACTCCCTTCCTTCACTACCAGCTGGCCAGAAGTAAGATTGAGGGGTTTAGGGAGATGGGGCTCCGTCTTAGGGTGCAGGGCCCCCTCCAGTGGAGAATGTCTTGGGTTTTGGGGTTTTAAGCTCTACAGCGATTTCTTGGGCTGTAAGGTCTTAAGGGTTTCCGAGTTTTAGGTTGCTTGGGAAGCTCACTTTGTGGCAGAGACCTTGCACCATGCCAGCCTTGGCAATCCCTTCCCCCCAACATTAAACCCCCTGATTTTAAATACTCCCAATATGTGGTAATATACCACAATGGGGAGTCTTTACGGGGGTGGGGTTTAATATTAGGGGGCGGGGAATATATATGTATATATAGAGATATATGTAACACTTAGCCCTAAACCGTGCGGTCTGACCTCAACCGAAATGGTGGAGCCCATTTGGCCTTTGTTTCAGGCGATTGTAGCAGACTCTGTCTGAGATATAGCAGTAGCTTAAGCATTCTACTTTGCATTGCTAGAAGGCTTCGACTTCGCATCCCTAAGCAGCACTACAATCTGCACCTACTGCAAATGCATCAAAAAAGGCCCAGTCAGGGGCTTCGCAAGTACAAATGTTGCTCAGATTCAGCGACTGCCCAAGGGACAATGCATGCGACGGATTGGAGAATATAATGCCCACTAGGGCTATACATTGGGATAATGGAAAAATGAAACTACCATAGTACATGGGGGTAAGATTAGGGTTATGTCGGGGTTATATTAGGATTTGGGGTTACTCATTTTGGGATTTCTTGCCACTGCAACTCCTCCGGGTGTCTGCCCGTCTTTACAAGGATACTGCAAATTATTCAAAACTTGTCCTACAAGCCTTAGGGTTTAGGGTTTAGGGCCCTGTATACATCTAGTAACATCCCCAACACTACCTAGACCCTCCTTCTACCTTCTATTAGGGCCTAAGTACCCACTATCAGGGACCACATACCCCAATTTAAGGGCACAAGGAGGGGCCTGGTACTGGGAGCAACTATGACCACTCAGCATCCCTACAGTCCTGACATTCCCTTAGCCGATTGCCGAATTGCCTTTCAGGAGCAGATTTATTTACAACAAAGGCGCTTCCTCATGTGTAGCAATTGTGGGAAGTGCTTGTGGGGTTCCAGAACTCACTAGCGCTCTATGGGTACGAGGCTCAAGAACACGCTTGAACATCTTTGGCTCAATTGATTCTTGGGGAGGGGTTGTTGAGAAGTGCCATGAAGAAGCCCTAGCACGAGGGCCACAATAATGTCTGAAATGGTGCACTTGAAGTTCCTTTAAGCATCATAGTTACTACTACAGTTGCTATAGTTGCACGACAAAGCAAAACCCGCATTCAGCGAGCTTTCAGCAAAGGTTCCATTGCCACCTACCTTCTGCAAAGAGATTGGAAGCAGGGGAGGTAATCAGGGAAGGTTGAGAAACCTGCGGATCCCGAGTATAGGCGGAAGCTATGGTGACGGAAAGAGTGTATACCTAGCCTTTCAACCCTAAACATACGACCTAACCTTTTCGCCGCAACACTTCTGAATTTTCCACCATAGCCGCAATCGAAATGGTGTATTTTCCGAGCCAAATCCTGAATCTGAGTGACTCCTTCCTGCAGCTTTCGCGCTCGGCAACTGATCGAGGAGCACACCGTTCTACCTCCAAAGCGGTAACATCCTTATTAAGTGGTAGTTTCCCTAAATTACTGTTCCCAAAATGGGGGAAATTTGTATAGGGCCCCGTATTATAATGGGAACCCAAATATAGGACCCCGTATTATAGGGAATTTGAACCAATCCCCTTATCCTGCTTTCCAGGGCCCTTGACGACTTTGCGCAGGGCTCGCTGGAGCCCATAGGAAACAAATGGGGATTGGTCTAAATTCCCTATAATGCGGGGTCCTATATTTGGGTTCCCATTATAATACGGGGCCCTATATAAATTTCCCCCATTTTGGGAACAGTAATTTAGGGAAACTACCAAACGTTCAGTTGAAGACTTCTGGAGGGTATATGGGCTGCCTTACCTACAACTAGCCACTCGATGTCATCCCATGAAGCACAATCATCGCACTGGGTGTCTACCAGTTGCCGGTTTGTCTCCAGCTCAGGCACCATGAACATAAAAGCTGCTAGCTTTGAGGTCCGGTACTTTGTCAGTTGCTTGATGCATGAACTGACTGGTTCTTCGTAGAGGATAAGGGAATCTAACCCCTATATAATATGTTTCCCCTACTAAGAACCAGGAAGTGACGGACGCACGAAGTGTCCAAATGTTTTTCTGTGAGAGAGCGCTACAGGGGAAGCCTCGGACAAAGTGGGTTTCTCTCTGGATCTAGTATCAAAGGCGGGCCCTTAAGTGTGCTTGTGGGGTATGTAAGGGGTATAGAAGGACCCCAGGGTTCACGGCCGAAGCCAGTCTTGGCTGCGTCAGTTTCAAAATGGTATCGGAATCTCCTACTAGCAGCCTCAAGCCAAGTATGTAGTTGTCATTTGGCAACTTGGCCATGCACGCAGCAAACGGAAAGGGAGATCTCTTGCAATGTCTGTTCAAGTTGTTTCTGGGGCATCCCTAGATTCCCTGGTTGCTCAATGGCTCTCAGAGGAATATCCGACGCCGTTACCACCAAACTGCTGCCCGCCGGATTAGCACCACTGACTTGTTCCAAACAGCCTAGATGTAATCTTGTGCAAAAGCACCTCTTGGAGAAATTGAAATCCTAAACCCTAAACCCCAAGCCCGAAATTATAATGTAGTAGTTTCCATTATCCCCATATAACCCAATATATATACCCTATAGTCCCGCCTTCAAGCCTGAACCTCAAACCCTCGTGGTGGTTGCAAGTAGCACGCTTGGGCCCTGAAGCCTGATTCTCGACGAAGAGCTGAGCTTAACAATGAGGTCACGCTAATGCTAACCCTGCCCCCATTCCCATATGGTACCAAAAGGGGGCATGTGTTTTTAAAGTTGAGAAGGTCATTGTTCATTCTCGGCGTACAGGGTTGGTTTCATTCTTGGTGCCTTGAGATAAGATAGATAAGGCATTCGACCGTCCTCATTCGTCGGTCGGATAATTTGCCCCTTTTACTGGGGATTTAGGATTCTGAAGCAAACTTAGGCGATAATGCATGGAAGCTCCCCACTGCAGCTGACACTTGCTTCTGCTCGGATCACATTTGATTGCGGCGCTGGGAGCGTTGAATCATGCATCAGGCATGCTGCTCCTGGGTGGTGAACGGCTCCCCCCCGGCCATGCCCTGCACAAAGACCCTCCGAATGTGGTCCTTCGCAGGCTACCTCTTCATGTTTGACTGTGTCGAGCTATCAGCTATCTGCGACCCAGAGACCTTGTCACAGCACCTCTTCGCATCCACTACACGCTAGACTGCCCGAGATGCAACTGTCTTGGTATTCTCTCTCTCTCTCTCTCTCTCCATCCACCTTGCTCTCTTGTAAGTCAGTTGGTGGGGTGGATAAATCATATTAGCTCACATGCTGATGGCTTTATGATGGCTATGCTATTTCGAGACGGAAATTAGGAGGGAGGTGTTGTGCGCTTGCCCGAGCTCTTTGAAGTCCTTCAGGTCCATGATGCCAACTTACCGTGGAAGTTTGTGGAGATGATCCTAGCCAATGCCTCTATAGCCTTTCCAGACCCCCACATATCCCCAGGGAGGATGCTTATAGTGTCCCTGTATGAAACACCCTTGAAAATCTGCAAAGCAGTCGCAGGCCATGCGGGTTGCTTGGTTGTAGGTCGAAAAAAGGTGCATGTGGAGCTTGAAGCAATGTTCCCACATGGCTGACTGGGAACAACCTTCCGCTCATAGTGAACCCTTCGCCCCCTGATAACAGATTTACTGTTGATGATAGTGTACTGGGAACTTTCATTATAGGGGAGGGCACTGATAATGGAGGGGCCGGTGCCATGATAGGAACCCACACAATAGGATCCTCGCCTTTACTATGATACCACACACAACTGCAGCAAGTAACCCTTCAATGCAGACCCAGTACGCCTATCGTAAGTGTATGCTGGTTTAGGGATCAGGTTGGGGGCTTTGGAACGGGGAAGCTACAAGGGGGTGTTTAAGGTTTAGGGTTTAGGATTTAGGGTTTGTATGCAGGGGGTGGTAGTAGGGGAACCGGTGATCTCTGAATGGTGATAGCAGTCTAGCAGTCTAGCACTCCTGATATATAAACGGAAGTGGGGTTTCTAATCGCTCTACTCATGACGCGACCCCTACTTTTGATGGAATTTTCTGAGTTTCCATTGCATTGTCCATGTTCTGTTCCATGTGATTCTCCACTCTTCGAGGTAATATCCCAATCCATCCCTAAACCCTAAGCCCAAATAGTAGCTTACATGCTTTATCATCACCCATATTGAAGTATTATCTCTAAAGACATAGTCGCACTCACCGGCTCATAGACTGAGCTCCTACAGTCGTGCCATGTCTGCAGTTTACAAAGGTGAGTTCCATGACGGTTTAGGATTTATGGCTTTACCTTAACCCTAGGGCTCCATGCCTATAAATAATACCTACATTGGGCCCCAAAGTCTATGAATATGACCTACATTGGGCTATTTGGAGCCTTAGGGTAAAGCATGAGGGTTCAGGAACCCTAAACCCTAAACCCCAAACCCTAAATTCGGGGTTTGTTTGCCCAAAGCCGCCTCATAGGTCCTTGGCTTCGGTTCATTAGGCACCGGTAGATATTGGCAGAAATCTGGTCTATTAGGGTTTAGGGTTTAGGGTTTAGGCACCGGTAGATATTGGCAGAAATCAGAGTATACCTGGACCCCAAAAGTATGTAAAATAATGGCCCTTATGGCTATTATCAGGGGTTTAGGGCTATTATTTTACATACTTTTGGGGTTTAGGTAAGGTCGCTGTCTATGTGAGCCCCTTACTATCTACTTTGCGTTGCTGATGCGGGTGTCTGTTTTACATTCTGCCTAGCAAGTCAACTTACAACCCAATGCTTAGGGTCCCACACTCGGGCCACAAAACGATTACTTCGGGTTTGGATAGCACGCCCCTGGGGGGGTGGCTCCGTGCAGGTTCGCTGCGCCCAACGCCAAGCGTGGGCCAGCGCATTCTTCTCCTTTGCCTTCCGAATGACCGCGCCGAAGATTTTGGTTTTATGTTCATCCTTGGGTAACTTTAGCTATTGATGCCCTCCTCCCTTAGCGCATCGTTTCTGTCGCACTACTACGCGGGGTCTATGGATCTTTGGTGGCTCAGCCTGGCATGCAGGACCTGTAAAGCAGCCGGAGGCTCCGTAATATGGCAGGGACTAGGAGAGAACATGAATTCCCTCCCCTATCATATACCACACCCAAACCAAAATGGTTAATACTTCTGACTTCTGTTGCATTGCCTCTATGTCACCGTTGGAAATGGCGGAGGGTGTGTTCAAAAGGGGAATGAAGTATCCCGTTGAGAAGCTTCTCCACAGCTTTAGGTAACACTGTTTAATTTTGCTGGTGTCACAAATCCTACCTGACCTTCGTACACTAGTAAACTAGTACCATACTTCCCAGGGTGTAAGGTAAGTCAGGAAATGGGGTCATGCAGGATCTTTAGCATCAACCCCATGAGGCCCCATACAATCCCAGTACATCGCCCATGTTCTTTTCCATGTGCATTTTTATGGGCCTACACCCTAAAACACTAAAACACCTGAATTAAAAGAGCCCTAGACCGCAAACCTTATTTGGGAGCCCGTTGCCAGGATTTTTTTTGCAATCCACAAAGCCCTTCTAAGTTCTGGATGCAGTAGGGGTTTAGGGGGCTAAGGGTTTTGGGTTTTGGGGTTTAGGGTTGAAGGAGTTTCTCATTCCTAGAGCAGATGGTATGACAAAGCTATATGAGCCATAGTCTCAACTCCTTAAAGGGGGGTTATGTAGGGGAGTACTCTAGGGGGTATTAAGGGGGATACTAGGAGTTTAGACTATAGCTCATATGGAGTGGCTCTATAGTCACTAGTCTTCGTAATTTCTGCACAGTCCGTAAGAAAGAACCTTATCGTCATGAGTTCGTTTCGCTTGAGGATTGTCAAGGCCATTCAACCCACCCCAAGCCGTCGGATTTTGGCTTGCAGGGGGCCCTGAACCCCAAACCCTAAACCCCAAACCCTAAACCCCAAACCCTGAACCCTCAAGCCTGATCCCAAAAATCCCAGCGCGATCCGGAAGATTTCGGCATGGCCAAAGCCTTGCAAGATAGAAATGGCCCAAAGGGTCTATAGGTATATGGTATATACTTAGGGCCCAAAGTTAAGGCCCAAGTATATCCCATATGCCTACATGGACCCTTTGGGTGGGAGTTTCTCCAAAGCATTGGAGTTATGTTAGGGTTATACAGGGGTTATGCTTTGGTTATGTTAGGGTTGTATTGGGGTTTGATTATAGGGGATAATGTAAAAGACAATGCAAATTACAATAATGGGTTATATAGGGTTTAGGATTTAGGGTTTAGGATTTCTCAAAGTGGCAGGTCTGGAGACTTTGATTTGGAGAAAAGCCCAGGCCCAAGGCGCACAAGTCGTGACGCAGAGTGGTCCACCAAAAAGTCTGGAAGGCGAGAAGTCCCGCAAGGACCCTTCGCTGAGTGACCGTGACGGTGTTAAACCCCCCCTCCCCTAACACTAAACATTCTCAATATAGTATAATATACCACCATGGGAGTATTTAGTAGTAGGTGGGGTGGGGGTGGGGGGTTGATATTAGGGTTTAGGGTGTAGATCGGGAAGTCTCGATGTGGAGGTACGACTTCACAGGGTTAGACCCTAAACCCTGAACCCTAAGCTCTAAACCCTGATGAAGCGGCCAGTGCGATTTGACAACTGGCTGCTGAAGCTCACGACCAGTGTCTTGGGACGTTCAGGATGGGCTATCACAGCCACTATTACGAGTATATTACTATAGCGATATATAGGTGTTATCTAGGGAGAATGGAAAAGAAAATGGAACCTACTACATTATCATGGGTAGGTCATGAGTTTTGAAGCAAAGGCATCTACTAGCCCGTCCTCTCACCACCATACCCCAAGTATTGGCTGGAACCGCCAGACGCTGAAAAAGACGCCATCTTCTGCTGACTCAGTTCATGGGTTCCCCTACACCCCCACTCAATAAACCTAAATCAGGCCTAATTATCCCTAAGCAACCTCAATTAAGGCAGGAACCAAGGGGGTAGTATAGAAGGGGGTAGTATGGGAACCCATGATCAGTGCAGAGCTTGTGTTTGCTTAGGTGCGGATTGACTTTGTTATCCCTTCCGGAATTGTTGTAGCCCACTTACTGCCAAATACTTACTGGTGCTTAGTAGGGAATAAGGGAATATAATCATATAATCCCTATGTAAGCCCCGTATAACATTTTCCCAAATTCCCTACTAAGAACCTGTAAGAAATAACCCTGAACCCTAAACTCTAAACCCTTCCTACAAGTGGGGGGCAGCTTTTCAAGTTGTTGGTCTGTTTTCTTGTGGGAGGGCAGCGCAGCTTACCAGCTGCACATAAAATGCTCCACAATTCGGGTTTTTAGGGTTTTAGGGTTTAGGGTTTAGGGTTCAGGGTGGGGTCGTACGTAGGAGAATTCCATTGATTTTTGAGGAAAATCCATTTTGCGATTCAGCAAATCTGTACTTGGCTCAGGTGGCTTGAGTTTTTTGGGGATACAAACGATCCAAAGTGCCACAAACTGGATTTCTGTTAAGGAAGTTAAGTTAAGTTACCATAATAATGGGTATATATGAGCAATGGTCAATACT
>CAJNIZ010043822.1:534-41171 GCA_905231905.1 Symbiodinium pilosum
CAAGCTTGCATGCGTGACTCATCCATGAGCATCGTTATATGCATCAGTCATGCAGACCGCTGCCAGCGAGCATATATGCCCTGCTATAGCGCGAGTCAATGCAGCAGGCAGTCGCAGCTGACGCCAAGGTATATCTGCACTTAGCTAAATTTGCTAAGTAGCACTTGGCTCAGTTTGCTAAGTAGCAACTTGTAAGTGACTTACCTATCTTCTCAAAACAGACAGAGCTAAACGTTATAACCCTTGCAAAGTACATAGTATCCTCGACAACTACTTCATAACCCACCCGCCCGGCCAAGTAGGGGTCTTTCCATCACCTGTAGATGGAGATGCCAACTGGCTCAGGACAGTCTGGATGCCACTGAATTCCCAAGACCCTTCATCCTCCAGAAACAGAATCTCTCAGAACTCCGAAGCCAAAACTGCCGCGAAGGAGGGCGTGCGTGATCCAAGGTGTCGCACGCGGAGAGAGGGCCTGCCCATGGGCAGCGATCATTCTGGGTCTCCGGGCCCATCCGGAGGTCCAGGGCTGAGGGCGCATGAAGCTGGAGTTCCCGAAGCCGCTGCAGCTGGGGAGGTTGACTGCGACTGAGGGTGTGGAAGTTTGCGAAGTCCTCGGCACCTGCGCGCAGCTGGTCGCAGCATCCAGCCAAGGCTACACTTGACTTGAATCCACGGTGCTGCGCTGACATCTGAGCCGGTGGCTTCGCAGCTCGAGGCTGAGCGTGCCCTCCGTCTCAAGCTCCTCCAAGCTCTTGGCCTCTTCGTCCGGCATCCAGCACTGCCAATTAAAATGCTCAAACCTGACCTGTGCTAATAATCATCTCCACACCGTTTTTGCTACGCTGTGTCGCATAAGTTTCTGCTGCAGGCCTGCGCGGCTCGCTGAAGGAACTCCACAAGCTCATGAGACACAGCACATGTGACCTGCATCCAATTCTGCACAGCGGAATCGGAAGGCATGGTTTTTCCCTTCACATCGTTGCTTGCTTCTGACTGTGTGTTGAGGGCCCAAAATTGCTTCACAAAATCTCCGGGTTTAGCACCCCCTGTTAAGCTGTGCAGGCAACGCAGGCGCAGGCAGCCAACCTGCTTGGCTGCGATCGCAGACGCCATCGCCAGCGCAGACTTCGGAATATGGTTCTCGGTGACATCCAGCTTCTCGAGCATCCGGTTCGTCCGCAGTGCCTACAGCTGCGAAGGATCCCAATCAACACCACGAATGCTTGATCTTGCAAGGAAGCAGCATACGCCGCAGTATTCCACTCCACCGAGGCCCCCGCCTCTACGAGGAGGAGACCTCCTTGGTCCTTGAGGTGGCAGCCGCGCAGGCTCAGACGCTTCAGGGTCTGATTCTCGTGGAGCACCTGCACGAAACAGAAAAGCTTCAACTCCCTCAGATGGCGAGCAACAGGCAAAGCTCGAGCTCCCCATACTGTGTCGGGACACTCAAGAACGTCAACCTCGCTGGAGCTTCCTACACGCTACGTCTCCATCCCCTCCGCATGACCGGTGCCCCGCGGCTGGTTCCATTTCGTCTTCAGCCTCTTCCAGCTAGAAAAGGCACGCCTCAACTAAGTCCTCTACTAGGTTAATAGGAGTTACAGTACTAGGATAGACGTGCTCTTTCCACTTTGGGCAGGGGACCGGTGGGGCAGAAGCACCACTGTCAAGCAAAGACAAGGCAATTGCATCTATGGCAACGTCCCTGACTTTGAGGAGCCTCGGCTACCTGGCTCACGACATCGTCGGTGATCACCACTTGGTCCAACTGCAGCTCTGTCAGCTTCTTCTGCAACACAACCTGCAACGCAAAGTGTTCTCAGATTTAGTCTTGGTTGCGTAATGTACATAGTCGCCCGCTACAATCTGCAGTGCTTCGTTGCCCTGCCCTGCGCCTGACGAAACAAAGGGACATCTGCCGCCGCGAGCTCGCTGCGCATGATGACCAGCTTCCTGAGACAGGTTTCCGTCGGAATTGTTAAAGCTGAGACTGCAGAACTGCTGGCGGAATGTGTCGCTGTGCATGCCGGGGCTCTCCAGCATCGGATATTCGCTGAGAGCTTCAAGGCCGACTCCCAGCGCTGCCGCGCTAAGGTGAGAGAGGCTGAGCGTTTCGCAGCTCGAGGCCTTCTCTTTGAAGACTCGCTCCTGCAGTTTAATTACCTCTTCTGCATCGCTGCGATGCGTGAACTTGAGGCTGTCAGCGACTGTGGTTCGGAATGTCTCCGGGCTCATGGGAGCCACTCCGGCCGCATCGTCCTCCGAGCTGTCCACTTCTCGCGAGAGGTGCGAGGCGCTTCGTGTGCTGGACCACTGCATCTCAGCATAACACCACCCGCGCTTGCAGTAGGGAGTGCGGTTCTCCACTAAGTCCCTTAGCAAAACATGCCTCACAAAACCACTGGATGCGTGGTATATTTCGATTGACTTGCTCTTGAGCTTCGCGTCCTTTACCCGGTCTTCCGGCGTCAGCCTCTCGATGCGCAACGTGCGCGTGTGCTCGTGCGAATAAAGCACGTGCATGTTGCACATTGCTTTTCGGAAGCTTGACTCCTCGCTGCGGCGCAGCCTCTTGAACTGGTACAGCGAGATGTAATCGATAAAGACGCAGTCGCCATCCTCAAGAGCTCCTGCGAGTTTCTCGAGCTGGTACCCGTAAGGGTCGGCGTGCTCCCGGGCCTCCCAGCAGTGCGATAATGAAACGATGCGGCCGATCTCGGTCGGACGGCCTTCGGCCCAGTCGCGCAGCTCTTCGTGTGTGACCAACGCCGTGCGGCTGCCGACATAAGCCGCCTCCGCTTCCTGGCGGCGCGGGAAACGAAGCCCGCTCCGGTGGAGCTTCTTCAGGAACTCCGCACGTACCTGCAAACAAAGGCTCAGGCAAAAAAGCACACCTACTCCGTACAACCAGCCCAGTGCAGTCAGGGTCACTAGGCGAATGTCTGCATCAATGAGAAAATCTGCGAGCCGCGACTTGTCGCCCAGGTCGTAGTGCTCGGAGCTCGGTGCCTGCAACGCGTGGAGGCCATCTTGCACGATACTCCGGTACATAGCATGGAAGCGGCTCTGGGGATACCCCGAGCCTTCTGGGTCTCCGGGTGCTGGAGGCAGCGCACCAGCGCACGGCAGCTCAGCAGTCCCTGGCCTGAGCAAGCGTTCAAAAGCCAAGAAGATCTGAGAGCGACCCGGGGCTTGAAAGCGGGGAAATGAACGACGGAGGGCTACGGAACCCTTTCTTGAGATCTCCAGGGCGCAGGAATCAGGATTGCTTGAGATGTGAGAGGTTTTGGGTAAGGCGTTGGGGATATGGCATCTCAAGACTCAAGAGCTTACATACGACTCGGGTCGCCGGCCTGTAAACAACAGAAGCTTCCCAATTTGGTGGACACCTGGAAGACTATCCTACAAGATCACACGAACATTTACCAGGCCGAGCATGCCGAGCTAAGAAGTGGTGTTTGAGAACATGCTCGAGAAGCAAGAAAGGGTTGAGGCAACGATGGGGAAACTGTAAGGTGCATTTCAATCGCCAGCAGTAACTTGAAGAAGTAAGCACATCGAGTTACCTGCAGCACAACAAGCTCCAACTCGCCGGGCGCCCAGCTGTCTGCAGGAACTTCTTTCGAGATGCCCTGGCAAGGAGCAAAAGCTCTGCGGCAGCCCCTTGCAAGTGCCAGGAGACGAGAGTCACGGCAGACTCGAGCCTCCGCCTCCGCTTCGGTGAGAGGGCTGCCTCGCTTGGAACTGTGTTATGAGGAACTACCAACCCTTCCCACCGGTGACTGGTGACCTCTCCAATGCTCCTACGGTGACTCAAGAATGTGACTGAAACTGGGTGGCGTCAGTCTCTGACTGAATTGAAGGATGGTCACGCAGGCAGAGATGCTGCTGCTGAAGCTGCTTGATGTACCAACCCCGTGATGCTGGGAATCGAAATACAAGTAAACATTTACAAAACGAATAACCATAATAGCCAGACTGAGAGTAGCAGTAATCGTAATAACGACGTCATGCCATGTGTGGTTTCCATTTGGCAGCTGTAGGCGTGCCTCGAAAGCCGTCTACAATGCTTCTGACCGTGTCGAGTGAGATTCTCTCGTGCTGAACCTGGCAGGTCACAAGCAAGCTCAGCACTGCAAGCTCTCCCCAGAGCCAGCGGGGCTTACAGTCACAAACAGCATTGGAAGCTTTGGGAAACCTTCTTCGCAGCTGAGCTGGGCAGTCGGCCAAGCAAAATGAGCTAGACAAGACACGTCCACCCCAACAACCTCCAGCAACCTCAACATGCTGTTCGCATCTAGCCCTCAACCACAACACTGGTGCAAGGCGACTGGCACACAGGGCTCCGCAGCCTGCACGCTGCTTGGAAGGCTTGGCTGGAGTTGCTGTTTAGGGTTGGAGGAGATTTAGTTTTAGCAAATTGAAGTTTCAAGCTAATGTCGCTTAAGGAGTTGCACATTCGAAGGTGGTAAGCCTTTACAAAACAACTTCCATTGGGATTTAGCTCTCGGCCAAAAGCAGCAGCTTTAACACCTACATCGACTGCCCCCAAGACCCCACCCCTGACGACAAGGCGCACATGGGTTTTGATCCGGACCTTCTGGAATGGTCCTTTTGATCCACTGGAATTCATATGAATGTGGCAATAGCAGAGCTCGCGGATCAATGTTTGTGGTCTGGAATAGGTATGGGACAGGTTACAATTTGCCTTGAACGATATGCATATGGGGTATGGAACGAAGGTGCCTGGACTAATTCCAGACCAGATCTAAAGATAAGCTCCCGAACATTTCCAAAATAATAAACCATTTTCCATAGAGGACGCACGTATTCGCGGAGGGGAGGGAAGCTTTCGAGCATCAGAGAAGTGGACAACAAATTGTGTCAGCTGAAAATGGCAAGCACTGGGCTCCCAGCGACGCTGTGGGCCATCGCTTGCAAAGCCGCCAAGTTGGCCCGCAGAACTGTAAGCTCCTCGTCGGAGTGGCGGACGATGCCAAAGACTTGACAAACATCATTGTTGTTATTAAACTGCCCCGCAGCCTAGCTAGGGTCTAAATGTTGTTGGGGCTCCAAATCTCCCGGGCTTGCTTACGACGTCTCCTGGTTCAGAACTTCGTTGCGGCGGCGGAGGGACATGGGGCGCTCTGGGTTCGTAGCCGTGCCCGCGCCCGCGCGCTGCTGCAGCCAGCTCACCATGAAGTTCACCGGCGACTGAGCAAATTACTATGAGAGAGCTTCCGGCTTCAGAAGCTGTACACGGAGCTGCAATCTTCCACTGCACAGGCAGTGTGGGCTGACATGTTATCCCCCTCCGTCCGACCTGGCCTCCGGCATCTCCTGCAGAACTTCGAAGATCATGGCCTCTGCCAGGGGCTCCACCATCTCCGCAGCATACCGGCTGGCCTGACACGCGAGTCGTGCCACAAAAACAACGCATGATTGCACGAACTGTTGCCAAAATCCTGTGAAGCCAAACCGAAACAGGGTTCCTACTCCTGCCAAAATGAAGTTTAGCCGCAACGCACTGGCCTCTCGAGCCGCTGGAGGAAGCAAGCAGGCAATACGGTGTGGAAAAACAAGAAATGAGCGGGGTTTTGGGAGGGGGCAAAAGAAATCATTAGAATGCTCAGGATAATTACAGTACCACCATCACTTCAAATTTATATGGCAAGCATCACCGACAAACTATTTGAATTCTGAGCTCGCACGCAGCCCTACAGTACACATAGGACATTGGAACAGGCGCCCCAACACCACAGCACCTTCCATGACACGGTCTAGACAGCTCGAACTGCTGCATGTAAACATGCTGCAAAGCATGGAAGGTATCTCTAAAGAACCGCCCTCATGGAGCGGCCCCAATGTTGAAAAAACTATCCACATGATGGGAGTCCATGGCTCATTTCCTTGGCAACCATCTTCCTTCTGAGCACTCCCGTGATCTCCCGTGGCCACCCGTCTGGCTGTGAGAATGCCAATGACAGCAACGAAAGTGAAGAGGGCCGTAGGTCCAAGCAGAAGGTTTCTCTTCTTCCCGCTCCCCGACGTGAAAAAAGCGAACGTTGCGAAGCATCCAGTCTTTGGACCATGACCTGTCTGAACCCTGTCCAATCAGCTCAAGAAGCCAAACCTCGGCTGGATCCGACAAGCCGCCTCCCTGATCCACTTTAAATTAAACCCAAATAAGTTGAACTAAGCTCCCGCCCAGCTGCTTCCAACCTACAAGAAACTGCACGAAGTCCCGCCTCCGGGCCCTGCGAAGCAGGCTCCATGTCAGGGCTTTCGCAGAAGAACCCAACACAGGCCCAGGCGAAGGCAACGAGTTCTGAAGCTAAGGAGCCCCCAAGTTGCTGGTAATCGTGAATTCTTCGTATCAGTGCAGCTTCCATTTCCTTGCTTTCAGGGCTTGTGCTGAGGCAATCCTCCAAGGTTTTGTTAAGGACCCTCCAAACGAACAGCCTACCCCGTCGCTGTCTAGTCCAAGAGATCCTTCATATCTTCTCTCTGCGCATCTCCGCGTTGTTGACTCTCTCTCTCTCTCTCTTTGCGACTTGAGATGCTTGTGCAAAAATCGCTGCTGTGCCCGCATGATGGGACCCCCCTTGGCGATCGCTTGGGAGCCTCAATGCTGCAGAGTAGAGCCCAGCCCGGTAGATTTTGCTGCATAAGATGACCAGGCATCAAACCCTGCTTCAAAAAGCAACCTAGCGCTTGCCCGTTACAGGTATGGCTGAGCGATGTCTGCCGGGAAAGTGGGAAAATTGAAATAGGTACTGCTTTCCAGCTATCTACGCATATTCAACAAGGACGGTTTATGGCTCATGGGGCAACACTCAAGCTTTGTGTTCTTCAAGCACAGATCCTAAGCACGGAGGATGCAACTGGATGCAGCCCCACGCGTGAAAGCCGCCCTGCCTTCATCCTAAAGAAAGACTGCCCAATAGTATGGGGATTTGTCAGAAAGAGGGCCCTGAGGAACTCTAGGGATACATGGGGATTATATGAGTGCCGAAGTAAATCTCCTGCATAGCACAGAGGCCATGGGAAAAAGGGTTGGCCCCTATCTTTGATGCAGGCTTTAGCTGTATCGGTTGAGGGTTGCCCCCTATCGTATCGGTTGTCGCAAAACATGTACTATTTGTGAATTTTATGACCAGCCTAGACATGTTGGCTCTTCCATAGATTCAGTCTGACACTCATATGGAGATTAGCCGGGGCCCCTATTTGGGATATTGTAGGGATGTTATTGAGAGATGTCCCATATCAAAGAGCTTTAGGGATCCCTTGTAGAATGAATCCTCAAACAAGGAATGAATGTCCTTTGGGGAAGCTCGCTGTCTCCAAACTTCCATCTGAGGTATGTGGTGGAGACGTGGTGATGAAGGCAAGACGTTAGGCTAGAGTTCCCTTTGAGCGAGCCTCCAGGGTACAGGGACTCATGGTATCAAGGCGTTCACTTCTTGCTGTGCTTTCACAGAAACGCTCGAAGCCCACATGAGGAACACATTTGGTACCCTAAACCCTAAACCCTAAACCCCAAACCTCTAAACCCTAAACCTCTAAACCTCTAAACCCTAAACCTCTAAACCTCTAAACCCCTAAACCCTAAACCCTCGAAGCCAACATGAGCGACCCATTTGGTGGACCTTGGGAATCCTCAGCATGCACTCAAATCCTTCTGGGCTCCAAGGTTTTGCCATCCTAGGCTCCTTTACTGGGTTGCTGTTAAGGAACTTAAATTAAGGGATTATCCCCCTATAATGGAGAATCAAATGGAAAAGAAAATGGAAAATGAAATGGAAACTGGGGAATATAGGGATTAAGGAACTTAAATCAAGTTACCAGAATGGGTTTAGGGTTTAGGGTTTAATGTTAAGGAACTTAAAGTAAGTTACCAGAATGGGTATGTATAGGGATAATGGAAAAGAAGATGGAAACTACTATAGGGTTTGATGGGTATATATAGTAATGTTAAGGAACTTAAATGAAGTCACCATAATGGGTGTATATATAATATATAGTAATTAATTTGGTTGTCCTAATATGGTCACTTAGTTTAAGCTCCTTAAGAGCAACCCAATTTTAACATGGAATGGAAAACAAATGCCTGCGCCCATGCTCCCACATAGGGTCCACCGGTTTCAGCATCCAGCGGCAGAACATGTCTAACAAGCTGATCCAAGTGGCTCGCCTGGTACCCACGGACCCCATTCCTAACCCAACTATGCCTAGTCCGACCAAGTTCGCCCTACCCTGACCTTAGCCAACTTTACAACCACTCTCCACACACCGGCTTGGTTGCTTAGCGGGACGCAATCAGTATGCTTATAGTCCCTATAATACCCACGTATAGTCACCCTAGTAATCCCATTAACCAAGTTGATTATCCATTATTATCCCCAAACCCCCAGTCACCCTGACCCCCTAAACCTACATAATGTTATAGTGACCCTCGTCTTTTCCAGTACCCTACTTACCACATCCCCCTGACCCACACACCTGGCAATCTTTTTGCGCGCAGCTCTTCGGCCGAAGTCTATTCAGGAGCCTCGAATCGATGCTGAAATGAACCAACAAGGGTTTAGGGCTTAGGGCTTAGGCGCTCGTCCCCCCCAAACATGGGAGGTTCTCATAATAGGGGGTTCGTAGAGAGCCCGCGGATAGATGGGGATAGTAGCAGGATTATGAGGGCCCCATGGGGCACTACATGAAGATTTTGTTTAGATAGCCAGATCACCTTATGCACCATATATTCTTGGGAAGGAAGCCAACTTTTCTTCCCTACAGCTTCATGGGCTGAATCATACAAAACACCCTCTCAGAGCACACTATCACCATGCACCCCGCCATGGTCTGCCACGAAAAGCACCGCTACACGGCTTCCGAGCCCACCAACTTGGGAGTTTCTCAAATCTATCCCCCGTAACCCCAAGTAAGGACCCCATAATCCCTATGTAATCTGTATATATCCCTGGGGTCCCTGAGGCACCCCTATTTTGCGAAAGGCTCGGTTGTCATTGAAGAAGGATAAGGGCACGTCAGGGGTGTTAAGCAGTTGTCCGTGAATGCGATAAAAGGAAAAGGGTGCACCTGTAAGCCCTACTACCTACAGTTTGCAGGTAATTGGGGGTGCAGGCAATCGCTACAGTAAGTGGTTCTGCATGGCTATCCGGATTTCAGAGCTCAAAACGGCAAAAGATCAACCCAAAGCTCAGTGAGAAGGCTTCCGAGCGCAGCCAAGTGGCTTAAGTTCGCGCGTCAGCTCTATTTCGTCCGAACATCCCAGGCCTCGACACATTTGCACATGTCTAGTCAAAACTGTCCCTAAAAAAGCTCCTTGGCAAGGACTCCCTTAATCTCCCTATAATCCCTGTGCATGCCCCTAGGGTCCCTAATGGCCCCCGTGAGTCGCCCCTGGCTTAGCCGCAGCCTAACATAAAACCCCCCAAGCCTCAGCTGAGAACAGGAGCTACAGACCTTCGTCTTGAGAGACGGGATGTCCTAAATGGTCCCCATATTGGGGTCTTCCTGTTTACGTAAACTACCAAATCAATTTTTGGATCTTATGCCCCCTTTTCGGACACTGCGACATCATCCGTCTCTCTCACCAGGACAACATAAAGCAGCCCCTTCATACCAAGCCTCTCGAAACGCCTCATGGGGGTCAATTCTCATCCCTTGCTCAAGGTGGTAGTTTCCCAAAACACGGGAACCCGAATATAGAGCCCGAAATAGACACATCCTGAATATTGGGACTCCCCAAAAGGTACCGCTATTATTACGAAACCACTAAATCCAAGTTACCTTGGGCCCGGACCTCTTGCAACCTCACACCCCCAAGAAGTTGCAAAGCTTCACGGACGCCTGCTTGGCGAAGCCGTCCTTAGGTCGGAGATCAAGCACCTGGAGCCTTTGGGGCCGAGCCTTTTAAGCGTGACGAAGCACTCTCTTGATGGCGGACGACACAAATTGCTTAACTTGGGTCCTGACCCCAACCATCAACAGCCTACAATAGGGGTAGTATTAAGAGCCATATATAAATAAAATATATCTATGATCCAGCTGTTTATGAGTGGAACCAGCACAGAACCTTTAACATCTAAGCCCAGAACCGTGCGGAGGCAGACGACCGTTGATGTGAGCCTTGGGTTGGCCATGGCATTGGATATGGGAGCTATAGGGATTGTACAGGGTTTGGGTTTTAGGGATTGTATAGGGCTTGATTTTTGGGCTTGCGTAGGGCCATAGGAGATTACATAGAATTTTCGATATTACCCCAAGAATGGAGAATCCAACATGAAGTACAAAAGGAAAATGACATGGGAACTTGGGCTATGTCAGGGCTTCTAAGAATTTTAGGATTATGTAATTATGTATACAGGGCCAAATAGGAAAACTACCCCTGAATGAGACAATCAAATGGAGAAAACAAAAATCAAATTGGAACCCCAAGTCCCTTTAAAAGTGCCTAAGGGGCCTGTAGGGTAAGTTGGCCTTCTTTGCAGGGAGGAGCCCCTTGCAATCCCTCCTAGACGCATGGCCGCGAAAAGGATCCCAGCATTTGGGAAAATCTCGACATTATTCCAGCAGGAGTCGCAAGATGTGACGGTGCTGATGTTTCCTGCGAAAACCGCTTGGAAACCAACTTACAACCCTAAATCTTAAGCCCTAAACGCCAAATGTAAAGGCATTATTAATCGCACCTTTAATCATGGCGGCAGCTCACAGTCACAACAATGCTGGAGGGGCCGTACTAAGAATGCTTGCGCCCTTAGGGTTTAGGCTTTGGAGCCACAGCAGTTGCAGAGCAAAAATGGAAGAAGGAGGAGACTCCATCATACTTATGAGAAACGGGAATAAAACTCATGCTGATGCAGGCTTACGTGGAAACTTAAAATGATCCCTATACACTCCCTAGTGTAATGGGGACTCAAGAACCCCGCCATAATGCGCTCCCCACATCCCTTGAAACCCCAAGGGGCACCCTGTTCTGAGAAAACTCTTACATGCCGGCCAGCCTCGAGCAAGCTCTTGTAAAGCACCTGGCTCCAGGGTCACCCCTTTGCCAAGACATCAGATTCTCTTGAAAATAATTCATAGGTGTGGGCTCGTAGCCAAAAGCAATGAACAAATCTGCAAGTCCCGGCTTGTAGGGAGAAGCTTCTTATAAGCATAGGCTTGTAGGGATATTTGTTGGGACCCCCTCGTCTCAATCACCCTTGGTTGAAACAGAGTTGATGGCGACTGACTCGTCTCACTGAAACTAATATGCAAAAGTCAAGCATTCCACTTTGGTCTTGGGCCCCTTCACTAGGCATCTCGGAAACTTCATGGCGCATAGGCTTCTCAACAGTCCCCTGGAACGCCGGATACAACAACTGATGAACAGCTAACGCTGCAGCTCCCTGAAACTACATGGAGTGGCCCAGACAATGACATGAGAAGTACTAGACTTACAATAATGACCATGGTAGCACTAGAACGAGCGATGGCATTCCTAAGCTGGCGTGTTGAGATTTGTGATCAGGGCCGCAGGCATTGGCTTGCTTGCTCAGAGCCTTCGCCACCAAAAACTAACCGAAACATTACTGGCATCGGAAAAACAAGCGTGTCCTAGGTTTGGGCTTTCTGCAAAAGTTCCATGCTATGAGGAAAGCCCCCTCATTCTGTGATCTCAAGAGCTACTTAGGGCCTAGGGGCTACTCAAAACAGCGGGCCCTTAGGGGCCCTGTTCATTTGTTGGGATTCTGGAGAGATTCTAGGAGCCCCCCTTGCAGGATCATATGGGGATCATTTTGACAAGCCCCCACGTAAGCTGCTTGCTACTACTCATGTCCTCCTCTGGGCCAAGCTCGAATCAAGTAAACCCCACCCCGCCTCCACCGGATACGGCCTGAACATCAAGAGCTCGACATTCCCAAAGTAGCCAGGAACCGGAGCCCTCTTCGATTCAAGACGTGCTGTGGAGACTCAACCTCCAGCTATTTTGAGCTGGCCTCGCGGAAGGAGCTCAAGACGACGACACCCTTTGCAGGATGCAGGGCCAAGGTCAGTGCGGCATCCGCGCACTGAGCTCCACACCCGCAACACGAGATCTGAAAGTTGATTTTTGTGGCATTGCCAACATTTGCCATTTGCAGTGTGCCATGCGTTCCGCTGCATCCATGCATCTCTGACGGCTCAACGTGGCAACTTGCAAGCGACGGTCTTTGACGAAGAACGCTCCGGTTCTGTATGTTTGTAGTGGAATAGTGCTGCCAGCGACAGTTTATTGGCAGTCCACTTCTACCCTTCCTCTGCCTGAGGTATATGGGAAGATAGTACACAGACAGTTGAGGGTAATTATAGGATGCAGTTTTGAAGCGTGCTCCTTGCTGCAAAAGGAACACACCCTCATTGCGACCAAGCTTTGCAGGCTTCTGCTTTGGAATGAAGCCAGCATCACCAGCATCATCGGGAGCCCGTCTCTCAAACTTAGCAGCTTCCGATATCCCCTACAACCTGGAATCCTGATGACATGTGTCCAGATGGGCCAGGTGAGCCAGTTTCAGGCTAGGCAGGGGTCCTCTCTGTGATGAGCTTTTGCATTTGTATTTAATGTCCGCAGCAGACCCAAAGGAAGCGGCAAAAGCTTCATGATAAGTACGACTTCGTTGCGTTTCTGCCCGTAGTCTTTGCCAAATGCACAGGGAAAGAATCTCTGTACGGCAAACATCGGCCTTTCATCCCAACACAAGCATGTACATAACAATGTTGGAACAAGCTTATTGGAGATATCGGATGAGCCACGAGGAACATGCCCAAATCTTCTGTGACATTCACCGAGAATCTCACGTACCACGCAACCTCACATTAGATTCTGATCTCCGGCCCGAGCTGAGCCAGTGCTCAACCATCTTTTGCAATAGCCAATCCCTTGGCATCTTTTATGAAAAGCACCATGACTCAACATCGAGTATGACTATCCCTACACCTCAGCGAAGGGCGGCGGCTGGCTAAACCGCGCTTGGCCAGCCTGTGTGGATGTGACCGGCAACTGCACGCAAGACTTCCGTGGACAAGCCAAAACCCTGCAGCACCTCAGCATACCTCAGCCATCCATCAGCATCAAGAATCAAGACACCAGAACTGTAGTCCTACAGACTTGGCGCTTCACTTCGTGCGCCAACTGGCGCATGGGAAACTTGTCAATACCTTCTCTCCCCTGCATTGAGCTTCAAACTGCCTTGGTGAGCCAGGGCAGCCAGATTCCTTTCACTGGCCTTTGCAGAGATTGCAGAGTTTGCAGAGGGCATGCGCTGGCATGCCACTTGTGGCTTACGGGCAGCAGAGCAGAGCAAGCTGCCGTCACTGCAGTTCTGGCATGCGTACAGCCCAAGTGGGTGTCGCCCACCGCACGCTGAGATCAAGCTGCCGACGGCTCTTGAGAAGCTTCCCTTGGGCTTCAATGAGCATCTGCTGTGTGAGGCTGCTTCAGGCCGGGGTCCCACAAGAAAGGCAAATTTTCATCTTGTCGCAAAGCCGTTGACGTCGTTTGTGCGCGACTGCAGCAAGCCCCACGGGTGCAGCAAAGCCTTCTTCAAGACGAGTGCGGCGGGTGACAAGTGCCGCATGAGTCGCGCCCAGGACTACACTGTGGCCTTCTTGATGCCCATTGGGTTCTGCATCCGCAAACATCAGAAGCCAGTGCGTAACAGACTACACACACTTTATATCTTGAAATGGAATCACATGCAGGTGAGTGCTTCGACCGCGCTTTCCTTGGTGGGGGAGCCGGCCCTTCTATAAACGCTGAAGGATGCAAATGACAGGGGGCCGGCGTAACGCAGCGCTTGGCCATCACCGCAGTGCAATTTCCTTGCATGCGTTGTTCAACCCTTCAGCATTGACCCAAATGTCGATTCTGCACACGAGATCATCAACAACATTCTGTTTGTGTCAAACATGTGCCTAGCTGCGGAAGCATGTGTCATTGGAGCTACCAATGCGAGCACGACCTCTATGCACGTACAGGCATTCACCTATGCAAAAAGCTGTATTGTTCTGTTGATCAAACGTTGTGTTGCTGCATGGAAAGGGTGCATTGTAGTCACATTTTCGTTAACAGACCAGTCTCCAAAAATGGTGGGGGTTGCGGAACATAAGCGAGGATGACGGCTTTGCTTGCTTGCCAGGCACGGTGTTGCTTGCCAAGCACTCTCTAGGTGCTTTCTGAAAACACGAGGTGGAAAAAAAGCAGCGGGGGTGTTGGAAGCGGCACATATCCTCCTACTTGCACCACATGGCCGTAACCATTTTGGCTGCAGTGAAACATTGTGCAAGGGGTTGCCTGTTGCATGGAACACACCACCGCGTCCTTGCATGAAATGCACATGCAGGCCGCATGCGCCGCCAGCCGGCCGTTTGAAGTCAACCAGCATGCGGCTGGTGTGCGTAACTTTCTCATGCTAGCCCAACAAAACGGGCATTTCACCATGCTCGACTTGTGGCGACCATGCTTAGTTGACAGCAGCAGGTCGGGACAGACCCGGTGTTGGCTGCCCTGCCCACGTTGAAAGACAAAGCGACTCCTCACTTCATCAATAAAAGCACCACCCCGGCGAGCAGATGGCCTGCTTATCCCTGAACCCTGGACCCTGAAGACAAGTCCATAATCCTCCCATAATCTAGATACATCCCTGAGGTCCCTAGGATACCCCAGTTTTGAAGCCTTTCAGCTGCACCATTTCAAGCTACCCTTCCTGGAGCCAGCTGGGAAAGCCTTGGCCACGAACTCTACCCCAACCTTGACGGGTGGGTCTTGGGCTGAGGAAATTGGGGTTGCGGGTTTAGGGATTAAAGTTGTTTAGGGTTTCGGGTTTAGGGATTCAGGTTGATTAGGCTAGGGCTTCGGGATTAAGATCTAGGGATTGGGGTTCGCGGGTTAGGGATAAGGGTGTAGGGCACCATGACAGGTCCAGCACAGGCTGCGAAGAATCTCAACGTCGAGAAGCTGCGCAACCGGCAGAAGCTCTCTCTTGATCCTCAACCCTAAACCCCAAGCCCTACTATTGGCTCAGCGTCCGACCCGGTGAGCAATTTCTACACCAGGCCTCCTCTGCATTTCCTGTTTGGGCATTATATTATAATCCCTCACTTAAGGAACCCAAGAGGAACTACATGTTGTTTATGGTTACGATGGTTGTTCAGGGTGGAGTCGTAAGGCAAGGGTGTCAAGTCTTTGCCTAAATTTTCCACTCAAGACTCTTTGGCCCAAGAGCCCTACATCCTGAATCCTTAAATAGTACGGCAGTGGTCAGGAGCAGGTCTGCATTTCATCTGCTGGGCAGCTGAAATTATTGATGGCCCATTTTAGGGAATGTGTTTGAAACCCTCCTCAATTCACTGCAACAATGGAGACGCAGGTACCCTTCAGGGTTTACTCACGTTGAAAGTGTAGAGCATGAATGCCACGAGACCGCACAAGACACTGTGATACATCCACTGCAGGTGCAAACTGTACGAACCTGTGGAACGGAGCCAGCCAACCACTCGAGGACCAACTTTATTTGATCATGTGCTTCAAGTTCAAGAAACATCTCAAGACAGCTTGCCCTGATGCATTCAGAGCGGTAGACCGAAGAGTGCGGTTGAGCTGCACTTGCTTCTGCCGGCCACAGTCTCATCGGACATTGAACCAAAGGCTTGAACTGACATCACCACTGGAATGCCAATGCTTGAGCCGTCAAGAGCGCAATGAGTTTTCGACCACGAACTGGGGTGTGAACCCCCCTATAGACACAACTTCCATTTCATTGTTCATGCTCTTTTCTATTTGGTTCTCCGGAACTGAGCCCTATGGGATTATCATCTTATTCTCGGAAATGAAAGATGCCACCGTGGTGCGAGTGCTCCACTGAATATTTGACCCATTCATAACATTGCCGAGGATGGCTGCATCTACAGGCAGCGGGGACTCTTGCAGAAAATCCCGTACACGGCTCCAAGCTAGGAATCAGTGGCGTGTGCCGCAAAGAATGCAAGGCCTGGCATCCCTCGTAAAGTTGGGTTTACAATCCCCCTTAAGTAGATAGAATATGGCTTTGGGTATATTACATCAAGATCCGCATATACCCCATATTCTATCTACTTAAGGGGGACTATAAGCTCTGGTGTTTGGGTTTGCTGCAGCCTGCTTTAAGAAGTTGCGATACTGCCCCTTCTGCAGCTGGCAAGCCCCGCTCCCAACTTCGACAAGTGCAACAGGCCACCCGGGATTTCCCATAATTGGGGCTACAATTTGGGGGGTCCCCATAAGGATTATAGTATTTTGGGTGTGATACTGCGTTCCCCCTATTTTGGGAAACTACCGCAGAGAGGCAGAGAAGGCTCCCTTAACAGTAGCACGGTTCTGCTACAGGCCAAGCGTACGCTTTCTGAGCAGTACCTTTGAAAAGCAAGTACATATGGTAGGTTCCCTAGATACTGTAATCCGTATTATAGGGAGCCCGAAGAAGGTACCCCTAATTTTGGACATACGTTGGCTTGGGGCTACTAGACAACAGGTCAGAGCAAGTCAAGAATGCTAGAATTTGCACAAGATTCAGGTCGATGTCATACGGTGGGGGTAAGCCGGACAAGCGCAGTGAAGAGTGATGCCCTACTACCTAGTCCATGCCATCTAGCAGCCTTGCAATAGACACCGCCCGCCCAGCATTGAAGCTGAAAGCCCATCCCCCGCCCGCCTGCCAGATCTTGTGGGCATCCCTTACACTGGCAGTGTTGGTGGGGGCTTGCTCCACGGCCTCCTATGAGCCTCAGAACTTAACTTACAAATCACAATGCCTCAAAAGTTCAAGGAGACAACATTGTGTTCGCCTACCTCTTATGTCTTTTGCAGAGCATGTTAGAATCACACTTGTCCTGGCCGACTCCGCGTCCAAGCGCCTGACATTCTGAGACAGACTCAATATCCATTCTTCAAGTAGTGGCTCCATATCAGGCGATTCAGAAAGTGTGGTCCGTGACAATTGTGCTGAGTGCATGGTGCTGCTCTAAACAGATGCTGCACTCGTACACCCAACCGCAGAGATCCAACAGAGCAACGACTGCTTCAAAAAGAGCGAGGCCCTCGAGCCAGCCAAGGCTCCTTCCTCTCTGCGGGGACCGGAGGGTATCATGAGACGAGCCGGGGTGCGCATGCATCCTGCCCGCGTTGTCAAGCACCATCACAAATGGCACAGCTCCGTCCACAGAAACTGCAGATGAAGTCCGTCCATTTCTCCAGTCTGCGGGGCCATCTTGCATAACTTGCTGCTTCACGTTGGCAAGTGGTGGCTTGGCGCACGGCGCCGAAAAAGCTCACATGCTCGCCGGCCCATGGAGGCTTCAACCCTTTACACCAGCTAATGTTGAGAGAAAAGCCCACAGACGCCAAGAACTTCAGGAACAGGTTTCGTCCAAGAAAGGTGCACTCCTGCGCTTTACTGAAGCGGTCCCACAGTGGCAGCAAAGACACCTTCAAAAAAGAGTTGGACTGCGCATCCAGAAAACTCAACATCTCCACATCTGTTGTCGATCATGGTAGGGAGACAAGAGCAATTCTCCTTGCAACTGGACGCTTTTTCCACACAGCCAGCTGACAGCTTCCCCTGACAGTACTGCCAGAGGCCTGAAGACTGAGCATCCTCAGAGGCGCAGCAAGGATGCCAGCACAGAGCACGCCGGATGTGAAGCTACAGAGCCCTACATATGTCCATGTTACTTTCCAATTTCTTGGCCGGTTGATTCTCCATTATTCGGCCTGGGGCTTGGAAAAAAACATTCTGGCATTCAAAAGACGGCGCCTTTTGTCATCATCCAGTTCTGCTAGCGTACGACATGTCGCGCAATTTCCAGCTGGACACGGTGCACCACGAGGAGGCAAGCGCGATGCGGCTTTGCGCAGTCTCACAGACAACCGCACCAATTCAACAACAGAAAAGACATTTTGTCAGAAAGTGCCAAAGGTCGCAGATGTGTGGATGGTGGAGAGCCTATGAAGAGCAGGCGCACCATTGCCAGTGACCGGTCCACGACGAAAGAGCCTGCCCCCCTTCACGATAATGGCCGCTGCTTGAAATTGTTCGTGATGACAAAGTCGCCATCCATCAGAAGCATCAGAAACTGGCACTCGGCAAGACAAATCCTGGGCCTTCTGCATACGATCCTAGCAGGCCAGGCAATCCACATGCACCAGCCCTTACATGCACAGGGGGCATGTGGGATCATGATCAGCGGCACGTCAAAGGGAGTGCAATACGGCATCAGCCATGATGCATGTCGCGCACTTGCGCACTTGTAGCCGGCCAGATATGGAAAGCAAGACTTGTTCAAGAGGATCAAGGTCCCGCTGTAGGTTGATCGTCCGTGACCCTGCAAGGGCCTGGAAACATGGGACTTTCTCCAAATAAGGGGTCCCGCCATAAGAAGATTCTGGGGGTCCTCATAAAGGATTGTGTGGACATTGTTTTGAGAACTCCCACACCTATACGATGCAGCAGAGGAGTTGCCCATGCCGTTAACTGGCATCACAGATGAAAGTGCCCGATGTAGCCCCAAGATTCAAAAGATTCAAGGGTTTAGTTAGGGCCTGTGGAGCAACCTTGCGCCATCTGGAAAATGGTCGACGCTATAGTCCTTTTTGGGGTCCCATTTTACTACAGCCCCTGGTAGCTGTCAAATTAGGTGAAACCCAAAAAGGGCCAATAAAATTTGGACCACTTACCATATGGGTGGTTGTCAAAATGATGGTCCCGTTTTGGGTACCCTAAATATTAGGTGCCGAATGATCATAGGGACCCAAAAGGGACCATAATTTTGACAACCCCCCATATGTTGCATGCATGCTCTTCTTTGGCGCCATCCCTTGGGCTTACTTGATGTTGCTGCTGGGCGGCAGGCTAACACATCAATGGTTCAGGATCTAAGGATTGGGGTCAAGGATTTAGGATTTAGGGTTTGGGGTTTAGGGATTTGGGCTTAGGATTTAGAGAACATCACCGCTGCCAGTGGCATTGCTCGCGGGGCAGGCCATGCAAGGTATGGCACCACGTTACTGTGTGTACATTCTGGTGAGTGTGCCATCAAGTTCCTGATTCGGACATAAGGTCACTGTTGCAAGGGGACGTTGCCAACAGCCATGACCATCGTGCCAGTACGTAGGCGCTCTCGCAACATCTAGCCCCTCTGAACCATGGATCCCATGTCACGGGCAGCAGGGCACGCTGCCGGGTGCTTCAAGCAAGTAGGCCAATCTAGGCAAACAATCCACGCAGACTTCAGAGCCGTCGGAGGGATTATGCTTATGGTGCAGGGTCTAGGAGCAAGATGCCAGCAGTCTCGAGTCTTGCAGAGGCTCTGGGCCCCAAACCTGATAGAAAAGAGCGCGCGATGGCGCAGAGATTAAGAATTTAGCTAGCCCTGCAACATGTTGCGAGACGCACGTTTGCTGTCGGCACAGTACCAGATAGTACCCGTATGCACATGCTGTACCTTCAAATCTAGACCGTCGTCCTGCGTGTGTGTCTGCACTCCTCTGCGTTTGGGCTACGTATTACCTCATTTCGGAAGTCTTCACAGCCTCCATGCCTGGACTCCTCCTTACTCCTCCGCTCTTGCCCCATTAAGCAGGTCTCCTCGCGCAGATCCAGCTCCTGATAGCCGACGTACTGCAAGGTGTCACTCATGGTTCAACAGCTCAACAACTCTTCCGGTCGGTTGTAAGTAACCTTCCAGGCACCTCCTTCCTGGAGTACGAGGATATGGTGACTTCCTGCCACAACCTCACTTGCAGCCTGCCCAAGTGCCGACGCCGCCCTCCAGCTTTTGCATTGGGCATCCACAAGCAATCTTGCGAGGTCAGCGTTGTGTGCTCAATCCAAGCTACTGCCACAGCAAGTGCTGCAAAAGCTAGCATCACTGTTTATTCCCTGAACCCTAAACTCTACAGAGTTTCCATGCTCTTTTCCATTGTCCCTATAAAAAACCCCTACATAATCCCAAGTAGTACATACACCAAGCCTGCTCTTCAGGCATCCTGAAAGGTAGCCACCAGCCTGCAGAGGACTTAGGTTCTGTGCAAAGCAGTGGTGACGGCACGAGAGCAACTGCCGGCATGGTCGCCGTAAGAGGTAATCCATGCTGGGGAAAGGCTTGTTAGGATTCGGGGTTTAGCGTTTAGGGCTTTTTGAGGTCATCGCCCACTGGCGGCCAGCATCGGAGACCACAGTCACTGAGCAGTGAGCGTGGCAAGGACCATCAGGGCCAGACATCCCTCACGTTCATCAAAAATGAACATGATTCGAGATGACTTTTACATTCATCAATGTCACAGTCATCTCAAATAGTATTTCTCGGCAGGGCAGGCCTTCTCTGCATTCTCGTGCAAGGCTGCCACTGATGCTCAAATTTCTCAAAAATGCGTGACTATCGGGATCCTGGCTAGGGATTAGATAGGGTTAGCATTACGGAACGCCCATGTTGCGGTAGTGGCCAGAAATGGAGCGGTACCGCCTCCGAAACCCTAACAATAGAGGTGCCAACACGTACCCAACCTGATTGCTGCAGATGCTTCTGCTAGGCAAAATCAATCATGCTGCAATTCCAGTAGCAACTGCAACATTGCGGAACTCACCCACCCGCCGCTCTGACGTTGACAGCATCGAACACGAGCTGTTCAGCAAATAAACTCTGCAATGAAGTCAGCAGCGCAGCGCGCATTTGTACAGTATCCACACCTGTTTGAGCTTCTATCAACCTGCCTCACCGAAGATAATCCCCTGCTCCTAATATGACAACCCCCCTCCCCCCTGAGACTACAAGCTCTCAATATCTTATAGTATACCACAGTGGGAACATCTAACATACTAGAGGGATTACTGCAAAGCCTGCACGGACGAGGGATGCGGTGCCATTAGACTTGTCAGAATCTTCGCCTCCCTTTCTGCAAGCATGCCCATGGTCGCATTAAGGCGAACTCAGGTGGCAAAGACTCCCCGAAGAAGAGTGCAGCTGCACCGCAAGCTGAAAGTCTGCTGTGCAACGACAGCCCCTGAAGAGCGTCACGCATGCAGGTTGGCAGACACAGAGTTGGGTACAACAGGCATCTGCGAATGCTGTCAACCTGCATCAAAACAGCAAGGACAGTCGCAGTCCTAGAAGACTGGCATGTAGGACGCTGAACGACGTGGCTGCTGCTTCACTGCGCTGGTGTGTACACCAGCAAGGCCCAGCACCTGCGCAGAGTGCTTCAGCAAGAGTGCTCCCACGCTGCCCATGACATCAACTGGCATCAGCGGTGGCTCTGCCCCGTCCAGCTTTTAAATCAAAGTCAATTGGTGCATGCCTTTGAAGCAAAAGCGGATAACGTGTGGCAGCCTCTGGCATTTCTTCAGCTAGCAAGGCCTTGCTGGCAGTTCCGGGCAGGTCTGCAGGAGGCGCAAGGAGATTTGTATCGCCACACGATCGGACCTACCTTCCTCACAAACCAGGCTACTAGGACAGACCTACCCCACTTGGGAGACGATCTTAAAGTTGTGGAAAGACTCTTAACTGCCCCCGTTCGGCCCTCTGACGTCGCACGGTTGAGTGCAACGTCACACCCGCCCTTCTCGATGCAAACTTGTGATGTTCATAGTTCCTGCAACGTGCTTTGCAAAATTGCATTGCAGGCATGCATGTGCCTCGCGCAGCACTGGCAAAGTACAGACGGATTGCAGCACGTTCTGTGGTGCTTGGGTATGCCGGGCTACATGCAAGATCCTCGTTCTCAAGAGTCTGCATTCATTAGCTCTACAGCTTGACGCCGAGACTTGGGGAGCTTCAAGATGTGGGATTTAGGATTAAGGGTTTAGAGCTCAGGGTCATGTTGCAGCTTCGGATCAATGACAGCAGTTCGAGAACGCACAGCATGGCTCGGCAGAACAAATGTTCCCACGGGGCTGCGACACATTGTGACCAGGTATGAGCAGGTGCAAAGCCTGCTATCAATGGCATGCATGAAACCATAATCCTATCCATGCTGCAGCTGCAGTTGTGGACTACCATCCAAGCTACCACAGAAGGAGATCCATGACAAGCATCGTTTCCTCTTTTAGAATTGCAAGCATTGTAGAAGGGCGAGTGCCCGACTATCGACTCTGAAGTTCTGACATGGGAAGATGTCCAAACCCTACACGGCTTTTTGAGTGTTCAGTACAGCGACAGCTTTAGAAGCGCACGTCTCCAACGTTTAGAATTGCAGCAGACAGGCTGGTCAGCATGTCAAGGATGAGCTGAGGACAGAACCTGCGAGTGGTCGACATCAAAACAAGGTTGCGCAGCAATGGCATGCAACTGCACAAGTCTGTAAGAGCCTAATCCATACTGTTGTTCGTGAGATCTTGGTGTACTAGGATGTGCTGATTGAGCAGGCTCTCAACTTGCAGCAGCGATTCGCGTCCCAGGAGCTAGTCCCTCCTGCTCTGCAAGCATCATGAAATCCTCTTTCACATGCTGCAGCGCACCACTTTGCTGCCCGCAGGGCCCATGCAACAAACTAAAATGGCATGAGACATCAATCAACACCAGCTTTTCTCTGTGGCCATCCAGCTTGGCGAAGAGGGTCCAAGCAACTAGTGTCTAACTGGAGCTGGTGGCACAGAGGCTGCCTAAACCCTAAACCCCAAACCATACAGCATCGGTTCTGGGGCTGGTCATCCGCCGGCACTCAGCACAACTTGTTCTGAAATGTGTGCTTCTCAAAAAGGGGGTTCCCTTAGAGACCCAAGGGATATACAGGAAATGAAGGGGTTTGGGGCGGTCTCTAGTAAGGGATTCTACAGGGAAACTCCTAAATGGCCTGCAAGTTTGCATGCACGCAAGTTAGGGATTGGAAGCAGCTTGCATCTGAAATCATTACATGGGTCTCTTGCAACGTCACTGACCTGGGAGTAATGGATCACACCCTTTCATCCTAGGTTCAACCTAGGTATATCTGCGCACTTCCCGGCGCGACTTGCAGGCGCCCACCACTGCCGAAAGCATGGAACAACTGCATGCGCGAATATCCACCCGCAACCAGGGCTGCACGCCTTCACGGAAATGGGACCAGCGTCCGGAAGGGTCTCACGGCAACGGTGTGACTACCTCAGCAAGGACCTGCAAGGCCAGCCCTGATCCATACGAACCTTCTGCTGTGATCACCCGTACATCGCGAAAGCTGTGAGCGTCGCAGTGGCAGCTACTCGTGCACAAGGTTGGCCTGATGTGTCTGCTGCATGGGCAGGCAGCCCGGCATTGGCTGTAGCTTCTGCACGCTTCTGCAAGGCTTTGTCAGGTTCTGCATCAAGCCTTGTTGCTTTTGTCCACTGATCTGGTCCACGAAGTCTGCAAATGCCAACTAGTGACCACAGCCTCTGCAACTTTGATTTTGCATGGGATCAAGCCTGAGGTGCTTTCAATTGCAACTAGACTACTGGACATCTGTACGCACTCAATATCTGATCCCCAATAGTAGGCCGCAGCGGCTGACCACTGCCCTTTGTTGATGCTCAGGTTTGGCAAGATTTCAAGCTGCAGATGTTAGACAACAGCTATGCCTGGACTTGCCAGGTTTGATAGGTTCAGGGCCGCCGCCGAGGCATGGACAGAGCATGGAACTCTAAGCAGCCGTTGCGGATACTTTTGGGTTCAGGGTTTAGGGCTGAAGGCCGCAATACAGGCCGCCAAGAAGTTGGGGGCAGCAAGATTTTGATTAGCACTGGTTGTATCCAACAAAAACTGGAAGTACACGGGCGGGGTTCACATCCCGGCGCTAGAAGCCTGCTGACTCCTTCCGACCTTCACCTTTCCAATGCCTCCGCAAGGTGCCTTGAAACTGCAGACCGCGCGAAGCACCTAAGCAACTCCACGAATACATTTATATCCTGCGCACGTCCTGAAAATCGTGGTCAACGGAAAAAAGCTGTGCACAAGTTGTCGTTTGCAGAGCCAGCACCTCACATCAGAACTCCAAGCCCTAAACCCTACACCCTGAACCCTGTAACCCTAAACCCTTAAATCCATCAGCAAATGGCCCATGGCAAGCCTCAATTTCCAGGCAAGCAGAGTGGTGGTAGCGGTAACAAGCCAAATCCATGACTTTCCACAAGTTAGAACGTTTCCAATCAACCAGCACACCACCATTCTGATATATGGTTACATGGGGATTACGAAGGGATTCTGTAGGGATTATATGGGGGGATTGCATTTTATATATAGGGATGACATGGGGAAGCATTAGGGGGATATTGTGCTTCATCAGCGTTTTGGTTGCGCCTCATCATAGAGAATGAAATCAGCACGTGCTTCCTGTAAGGCTTGTCTGTCCATCATATTTAGCGCCTAGAAAAGCCTGGCTCCCGGACCCTTCTTGCACGCTGATTTACAAATCGCAAGATGGCGCAATTCGCAGCTAGAAAGGCAGAGTCTGCTCTGATCTGTGCAAGCTGCGCTGCAAGCAGATCTTTAGTTTCATATGCCGAGAAATACCCCTTGACTCCAACACCGCCGCACAAGCAGCACTGGGCCCGACACAACCTTTCCCTTTCCTTGTTCAGGGACCACCGCCACAGCACTGAACCATACCTAGCAATCCCCCGCCACCACGCGTTGAGCCATCCATGAGTTGTATCGGCGACTTACCGCAGTAGCTTCACTTTGGCTTCACACTGCCTTTTCCAGGATGCGGGGCCTCACAATGTGCCCGTTAGAGACCTTAGAGCCGGGGGTTTGGCTGTTCCATGCCGAAGTGCTGCAGTCTCGCAACCTGGTCGGCAAACAGACATCGACTCCCGGGCAAGGGCAAAAATTGGCAGATTTGGGCCTTATTTAGCATGTGGGATGGTGCAGCAACTGTGAGGCCCGGCTCCATCGTCTCGTGGTAGGAGCTAGAAATCCACAAGCTTCCCCACAGGCACATGGGCCCGTAGCCGAAGGCGGTACAGGATGAGCTGCCAGGCTATGAAGGAGGCCAGACCATAATCCAGCGTGGGGACGCAACTGTTCCTGAAGTTCTTCGCCCTGAAGATTAAGGTGTAGGATTTAGGGGCCGAAGCCTACAAAGCATGCCCAGCTTGACATGTATGTGGCTCACAGTACGGGCTCAAACATCGACAGCTGCGGCAACCTAACCACACGCGTTGCCGAAATTTGCTGTGGCGTAGGGATTGCATCCGTTCGCCCTTATCCAGCATGGCGTTTCCCTTGCAACTGACCTCGGGTTCAGCAGGGAGCGAAGGCATGAAAAAGTGCTCTACTATTGGGGATGATAGAAGGACTGCATCCATTCCTTCCCTCTTTTGGCCAGATTACAGTCACTAATTGATCCTGTAGCACTACTCACCTGCGATAGAAGTCAAAGAAGAAAAAGAAGAAGGCTACTCCGTGTTTGTTGCCTTGATTCACCGCGATGGCTGCGAGGACTCCAGTATGAGCTGCGAGGTTGCTACGGTTCCCCCCCTCGTTTTGAATCACTCAAAAATGCTGATCTGAATCAGGTTTAGGGTTCAGGGTTTAGGGCTTTATGTACATGACCTGCTATATGTGAATTTGAAACTGCTCACATCAGCACAAGTCTGAGTCAATCTGATGCACGTGCCAATCATGGAACGACTGGGTTGCTGTCGAGGAACTTCAATGAAGCTACTAGAAGAAGAAAACTCTAATATTCACTATATACCCCTGTTATGGTAACTGAATTTACAGTCCTTAACAGCAGCCCAGACGAAGGCGACTCGCTTCTTGCTTTTCTGCCGGGGCCAAATGCCGGTACAAGGTTTGGTGGGCAAGCCTGAAGCAGCAGACACAGCCTCAATCGGGATGAACAGCCAATTACGAACCCAACCAGATCCCCTACGAAGAAGTGAGTAGCATGTGTTGTTGATTGGACGTGGTAATATCAGTGTATTACTAGAATTTGCTATACCCAAAACGAGGATATGATCTTACGTTACATTGGGGACGATAGTATGCCCAAAAATGCGACTTAAACAGGCTGATTGAGACACTTGCGAGTGCAGCAAGCTCAGGAAGAGGCCGCAGAGCGCAAAACCTCTTAGCTACACATATAGCCAAAAAGCTCAACGGCCAGCTACCCAGCTCCAAAGAACCCTAAATCACCCTTAAACCCGAAACCAGAGTTGCATCTACCCCAAATCTAGAAGCCTTGGGCCCCCTAATTCCCAAACCAATGTGCACTTTGAAAAAACACTTTCACAATACCAGCTGACATCCACTTCTGGCGTCAAGTGTCTGCGGCTGACTCGGGCCCTGGTACACATCCAAGCTTGAATCTCGCATTAAGGGGCCGCAAATTTTTCAAGAGCCCGCTAAAGGCCGTGAGCCTCCTGTGCTCCTCCATGCCCTGGAATTTGGGAACGAGGCGATCGGGTACCCTAAGCCCTAAACCCCAACCCCAAATAGTAGCTTCCATTTTCTTTTCCATTGTCCCTACATAACTCGTATAAAACCCAAATATACTATATGGTAGTTTCCATCCGCTTTTCCACTATCCCAATATAAACCCCAAAGTCGAAAACCAGTGTCTGATTTCTTCCCAAGAGGCTGGAGAGAAGCTCAAAGCCAAGAAATTCAAGCACTCACACCCAGATGGGAAGATCTTCAAAGTGGAACCCCTAGTATGGTACCCTATGCTACTATTGGGGAATTCTAGGAACCTTTAAGGGTGATCGGGATCTAGTTTCTAGATCCTCCCAGGGGTCTTGGAAGAGGCCAGGTGGGCGAACCACGCATGAAACCTCTCTTCAAAACTGGGAAGCCGATGTACGACCTCATCCTGCCAGCACATCTCTGGAGATTTTCCACTAACCTTGGGCTTAGGGGTTAGGGTTTTAGGGTTAAGGGTTTAGGATTTGAGGGCTTAGCGTTTAGGCTTGATTTGCACCCTGAACCCTAACTAAACCCTAAATTTGCGCGACTGCAAAGTGATGGCTTAGATTCTCCAATGGAAACGTTCTTGACTCACGGGCTACTATCTGCCCTAGGCAGGCACATCGAAACACGCTGTATAGGGTTTGGGGTTGTGTCAAAATCCCGCCCACTACCGAGCAATAGGACTAGAGGGATAATGGTGATTCTGGTAGAGTCATCCTATGTTCCAATTATACCACTACTACAATGTGGGAGGGTATACCTAAGGTTTACCAGGAAACATCAGTGTAATCTTAACAAATTAGATGAGTACGAGTGCATATCGGTTCTTACCTGATTATCACTTGCGCGGTTTCCTACTAGAAGCTTTCGGTACAAAAAGGTTGGAGAGTGCCGGCATCGTACGCAGAAAGAGTGCAAGGCCCGGCTTTCCGAGCCACAGCTGTACAAACGCCTTCTCTTCATCCACCATGGCTCCAGCCCCTGTGTGTCTGTATTCTGGAGACACGCTTCTGGCAACTGTCCGGGAACCAATGTGGATCTCCGCCCATAGCGAAGAATGCGTTCTGTGTGCACATTCTCTTCATGTCTTTGTGGCTCTTGGGATTCTTTTGGAATTCAGAAGAAATCTTAAGAGTTTGTTCCGTCTTCCGCAAACACCTGGACACGGACCTTCAATCGAATCCACAGCCGCTCCCGAAATCCAATGAGGGATTGCTGAGGTCAACCGGGGCGTTCATCCATGCCTCGAACGGGCGCTTGGCATCGAGACTTGCAATCCTTTGGATCTAGGATTAGGTTTGAGGGTTGGATCTTGGGCATCAAATGTACCCATGGGTACCCTAAAATACTTCCCCCTTGACCCTAGCGCAGAACATTCTCAAACCCTTTGGTGTAGGTTCACATTATTTAGGACAATTTCGAAGCAGTTTCATGGGGCTGGCCTGTTACAATCTTACCTGTGCTCCTTCATGTCTAGTTTTCTCTGTCCCCCGCAAACCAACAAAACTGCAAGCAAAGAACAGCCTGCTGAGATCAATGAAACACAATTGAACATGCCTACACGTACGTACCCGCACTGCAAGTGCATCTTGCCTGGTAAGCAGCGGCATGCGGTGCTTGCCCCAGCAAAGGATCGCAAGCAAACGCATTCCAGGTGTAGGCCTCGGTTTCAACGCTAGGCTACACCGAAGCCCCCGCGCCTGCACTACATCTCTGGTTGTTGGTATATAAGGAGCCTCAGCTAAGAGACCATAATGTGGGTTAGAACCACAATGTGTGTGGCTTCCTTGTAGTGGCAAATTTGTCTAGGTTCCCTGACAGCAACCCAGGCTAGTGGCCTCTTGAATCCCAAGCTCTCAGGCCCTCACCAAACCCCAAGCTCTTGGTTAGGGGTGTAAAGTTTAGGATTTTAAGGTCGGGGGTTTGCGGTTTAGGGTTCAGGGCTTAGGGTGGAGGATTTAGGGCTTGCAGCAGGCCTCAGCTTACGTGAAGTTGCCGAAGGCAGCCACTGAAGCATCCAGTCCAGGGGGAGCCTTGGCCACTTCATATGAGGAGGTTTCCCGAAATTCGGGGTACTTCAAAGAGGTTTCGAGTGTTATATGAACACTACAGGGGTAGGAGTACCGTTAAAGGGGTTTATAAGGTTATAGATGAACACGACTACAAGGGATTCAGGGCTTAGGGCTTCTAATCAACGGAATTGGGTTACCCCGGCAAGAACTCTTTCCGTATCTGCACCTTGATGATGTCTAGGAGCCACAAGAACACAAAGATCAAACTGTCTTGGCAGGACAAAGTCAAATGGCATGTGAGATCACGGTCCATTGTTTTTTAGTTCAGAGACTCAGGGACTTGGTAGGCCTGGTCTGATTCAGCAGTCTCACTATCAAAACGAATTCAAAATTACAACACGCTCAGCCACGCGTCTGATATCATCGGTGGCTGAAAGGGTACATGACCAGGCGTAGGATGAACGTACATTGGCTGCCCAAAATCCTCTGTCCCTTCAAACTCTTGACTCAGCAGCGAGGGCGCACCATAGCCTGTCTCTTTCTGCTGCTGCACTGATACGCTGTCCAGGTTGAATTGAAGGTACCTTGGTGGCGGAAGTGGAAAGCGGCATTGAGCCTACCAGGTTGTGGATGTTTGGCTTACCCGGTCCAAGGCTCATGCAGGTTAGGCTTAGGATGTGGGACTGTGCGCAAGGTAGGCCATGAGAACAGGCTAAGCAACCCAAAACCCCGAAACCCCAAAAGCCTAAACCCCAAGAGCCTAGAACCCCAGACCCTAAACCCTAAAACCCTAACCCCTAAAACTCCAAACCCCAAACCCTAAAGCCGGTGGCCTTGTTGTGTGTGACTCCTGTTGGGGTCAGGGGTTTGAGGTATCAGATTAGGAGCCTCGCGGCTCAATGCGCTAGATTTAGTGCGCCTCTGCAATGGTCAAAACGGACGGTTCTGGCTTTAGGTTTTAGGTTTCCCCTCGGGCCTTTTGTTTTTTTTTTGAAGCCAGCGGACTTTTACGCCTGCCGAAGCAGGGCCTTTTTTAAGGTTTAGGGTTTAGGGCGAAGGGTTTCGGGTTTAAGGTTTTCTTGGCCACCTCAGTGAATGGACCCCCACAAATTAGGGGCCTTATCAAGGACGATTCCGGACTTTTCGGAGCCCACGTTAATCCTGTGGTCCTATGAGCAACCTAAGCCTCGACAAGCTAAGATGCCATGCTCCAAGGTCCCGATAGCAGCGCTGCAATGCCGGCACGAATTCAACGGCCTTCGCCGCACTCTCAAAGGCTTCCTTTTGGTACCGGATGAGACCTGGATTGCCCTCCCCCCTCATGTTACAGCCCCCGACCTCGCGGTGGCGAAGTATTCCTCAAACTCATCTGTACAGGGATCCAATTAGTTCAAAAAGGGAACAGGATTTGCTGGATTTCGGAAGGCCTTTTGTTGTTTAACCCTGCTGTTGTTCAGCCCTAAACCCTAATCCTCAAATCCTAAACCTTAAACACGAAACCCTACACCACCAAAACCCTAAAAAGCCGCATTAAGCCAAACGGCCTTGGTCGTCCTTCGCCAGCTTCCCAAGAGTTTTGCCGGCCTCGGTTCTGATGTACTCCTGTCGCCCCGACCTCTTCTCCTTACTGCTGATTAGCAGGGAATAATGGAGTACAATCCCTGTATAATGAATGCCTATGTAATATACCCCTATTTCCCTACCATAAACCTTGAACCTGCGACCCTAAACCCAATAGTGCATTCCCTTATTCCCGACTTAAAGTAAGTCTCCTGCAGCACCATCTGCACGCACATGGCGCATGCAGCCCAGAATTCCGACATCATGAAGCTGTCACAACCTCGTGTGAAGGGCACTTCCATAGAGGTCAGGGTAGCAGCTGCGAATCATAGTAAACTTCCAGGAATGTTTGGGAATCTGAATATTTCTAGCCAAGAGGTTTCTATTACAAGCGGCAACGGGGCTTCAACCCTCCTCAGTGCAGAATAGGCATTATAGACGAAGCTCAACTAATTGCCCTATACCATGGTTATACAAGGAATCTAGTACCATAATCTTAGTAACCATGCTTAGGCGTGTACACTACAACGCAAAACCTCTGGGATAGGCCAAATGGCCCTCCCTCTCAACATCTACTTCTTATGGGTTAGGTGTTGTAGTAGTAGTAGTAGTAGTAGTAGTAGTAGTAGTAGTAGTAGTAGTATCGCTCATAATACATAAACCTGTTTCCGAGGAATACCCCGCACCCTTATTACCGGAGACTTGGGAGTTCGCCTGGAGCTGTCGTGCTTTTAGGAAAGATTTTTACAAGGCTCCAGGGTCTCAGGGTTTGGCGCCCCTAGCTGCGCGAAGTACCAAGCAGTGGCATTGCCAGAAGAAGTTAAAACAGATTAGTTCGGTCTCTCAGGGCAGTAGGATGTATGTTAGTCTAGTTGCAAGGAAGATTCAATGTCAGGACCGAACACCTACACCCTCATTCCCACATCTGACAAGATATGTCGAGCATCGGTGATGGTTTGTGACAGCCGCCGCTGCCCGCAATGCAACAAGCCTGTACCACTGAGGGGGGGCAAAAAAGTAACTCATGTCACGCGCAGGCGCAGTTGGTCCCAAGACATAAATGATGCGCGCAGTCTGCGGATCCTTGACGAAGCGCGAACCTAAACCCTGAACCCTAATACCCAGACCCTAAACCCCAAGAACCCTAGACCCTAAACCCCAAACCCTAGAAACCCAAAAGCTCAAACCCCAAGCCCCAAACACAAAAAACCTAAAAACCCTAAAAACCTTAAGAACCCTAAAAACACTAACAACCCTCAACCTTCCTTGCCCAGCTGCCTTTGACTGCAGGTGAGCTTTTTCATCCGAGAAGTCCAGCACAGGCGGCAGCTCAGCCTGGGTTGCTGTTAAGGAACTTAAACTAAGTTTACCATAATGGGTATATATATAGTAAATAATAGGGTTTCCCCAATATAGTAACTTAATCTAAGTTCCTTAACAGCAACCCAGCAGCAGGCAACACGTCAGCTGCTCGAACCTCTTCTCCTCAGAATCTGACCTCAGGTCAGTGTCAAAGTTTACTTACCGGGGTATAGTAGTTAGTAGGGAATAAAGGAATATAGTATATAGGGTATTCTCTTCAGAACCTGACCTCAGTTCAGCGTCTGTCGTGTAAGTATTACAAGATCTGGGGAGTTTCAAGGCACATGATCAGCACTGAAGACGGGTAATCACCTTACACCCTAACTACCCACCATGTCATGCTAGAATGCCATCACAAATTGATTTATCTCCAAGGCTAGGTGCTGCTAAACTTCAGACCTACACCCTAAACCCTGATACCCAAACCCTTAACCCTTAACCCAAACCCTTAACCCCAAAACCCAAACCTTAAAGAACCCCAAACCCCAAACCCTAAACCCAAAAGTTCTGAGTAGAAGGCAGCTCATCGGGAACTCGGCCTTCCTTTAGAGCCTCACGGCAACATGCGGTTTGGGGTTTAGGGTTAAGGGTTTAAGGTTGCGGGTTTAGGGTTTAAGGGTTAATATAAGGTAGTTTTGCGATAATGGAAAAAGAAATGGAAACTACTAGATCTTCTAGTGTTTTGGGTGGTTATATAGGAATTTGAAGCCAACAGCTTAACGGCAAGATGCCTGTAGTAGGATTCCACGTTACAAGTAGTTTGGGTGGAAAGACAAGCCTAGAACGCATCGCACCACTCGATTCCAACGCCTGCCCACGAAGGCCTGCAGGGCCTCAACCCTTAGAGTCTTAGAGCCTGCAGCCCAAACCCAGGAATAAGTAAAAATGGCGGGTTATCTTAGCCAGCCCAACACCGAAAAAACAGAGCACCATTGTAGTCGTAGGATAGTACCCACCCTTATTATATGAATAAGCGGGGCCTTGAAGATGCCTTCCGGCTCGGTGACGTGAAAGCACTTGTGCAGGTTCTTCTGGGACGGTCTTATCTCCTGACATGTCTTCATGAGTTTCAGATGTTACAGAAATTGGAAATTGGACTTCAGCATGGCGGTCCACAGTGCAAGTTCTTGGTCTGGAGCTTTGGTAAGGATTCAAGGACTGATTTGAAAGTGCCACAGTCGCCCTTTGGCGTCAAATTGCAGATCCCCGGTGAGAATCTCGAGCCGCCGATGCCTTTCGGGGTTGACCTCTTTAGGAGTTTAGACTATGGCTCATACAAGGGGATCCTGGTGCCCTCATTTGGGGGTTATATAGGGATCGCTTAGTGACACTGTCACAGTTCCACACGCTTTAGAACCTCAGAATGTGTGCCCTGTTTCGCCACCTAGCACTGACGTTTACTAAACTTACCTTGGGCTAGCTAGGAATGAAGGAATGGGTCCTCATAGTCCTCCCTGCATAACCCATTACAGTAGTTTCCATGTTCATTTCCATTCCCTCATTTCCAGCTAATCAAAGGCAAGCAAACAGAAATCCACAAACAACCCTAAACCCTAAACCCTAAGGTTTAGGGTTTAGGGACAACCCTTCAAGGCCCTCAAGCCGCAAGCCTGAACCACAACAGAAATCTGTGGTAGACATCCTAAGAATAATAGTACTAAATCTTGAGGCGCCCGAAAGTATATTATTATCAAGGTATTCGCCGCTGCAGAACCTGCGACCTACAACAGCACTCGGGCTACACTCATATTGAGAACCCCGCAGTTGAATACCAGTTCTCCTGCAGGTATTTGAACAGCTCGGCATCATAGCCTTCCTCTCATCTGTGGGAGCACGAAGCTTGCAAAGCGTCTTGCGCTGTTCAGGCTTTCTGCCTAGGCTGAGTTCCGTATGTGCAGCTTTAGCATGTGACAAGTTTGACACAAGAAGCGAGACTGCACAGTTGTTCGCACCACGTCCTTCTGTAATCCGCAAATCACCTGAAAAACTCTTTGGTAGCCCCGGCGACCCTCAACGCAAACCCTCGAGTTTCGAGAGAACCAAAACCCCAAAACCTCTCACATGGAAAAACTGCTGCCTTACTAACAGGAGACTATTCAGCTTCCATGCTTTGCTTGAGGGAGAGCAATGAGAAATGCAACCCCTACATAATTGCTGCTAGAATAAGCCCCGTCCTCAGCTTTTTTATAGTCCCAGCTATAGGACCCCGCCGGCCTGGGCGCAAGGTCTACATGCTGGCTTCTAGCACGCAATGAAGGGAGGGAAAAGAAACTGAGAATACTGTGTGGTACAAGGCTCGAAGCTTCATGCAATGAAGCAGTGGTATAAAAAGGTTTGTTCCGCAGGTTTTGTTTTGACCACTCTAAAGATGTGTTCCTCCATTGTGCGCACGATTCACGATCTATGAGACCTACCTACAAAGCTGTACCCGTCAGTTTTTGAGGGTACCTCACTTGTATATTTAGAAGATGCTACACCTAATTAAAGCAAGGCACGCGTAAAAGAGGGGTGCGGGATAAGGATCTAGGTCTAAGTATGACGGGATCCAGGGATCTAAAGCAGGCAAGCTTTGCCCACAGTCTAGAACTTGAACCCTATAGTCCCCCTTGAGAGGGTAGAATATGAGGTATATGGGGATCTTACTATAACACATACGAAGCCATATTCTATCTACTTAAGGTGGGACTATAACCCTAAACCCTAAACTCTATATCCTAAACCCTGAACACCCACATTCTATTGAACCCTAAACCCAGCAAACTGTCCCAGCATGGCCAAGCACTTCCGAAAACCTGCATCCACCTCCGTACATGACTGCAACTTCGGGCACCTGAAGCCCTGAAGAATAAGCTCACGTCTCCAAAGCCCTGAACCCCTGTACCGGGAAATCTAGCTCGGAAAAACGCTGTACCTGGAAATCTAGCTCAGAAAACCTTGAAAAATATCCGCCCAAAAAACACCCAGAACCTGATACTCAAATGTCGCAACCCTTAAGTAACCAGCCCCGTTCCCTTTGAAGCCAAACAAGGCGAGCATCTTTGAGAGAAGCTCCTTTGCAATAGCCAATCTGAGCTTGGCCAGGCCCTGAACAGGATTGAGGGTTTAGGGCTTGGGGCTTTGGGTTTAGGATTTAGGGATTTGGGGTTTAGGGTTCAAGATTTCGGTGGTGATGGGCCACAGGAATTAGGCAGACTGAAGCGCTTCTGCTCTCACGTGCGGAAGTAGGTTTTCAATTTGTAAGAAGCCTCGAAATGGATCTTCCTCAAACCAAGGAACCAATGTTCACACTGCTGGTGCCCAAGAAGCAACGAGCCATCAGCGCGAGAATGCATGATCCCGGTTACCAACACAAGTTAGATTTGCGCCAAATTTTTTTCCAACACTTCATTATGATATAAATCAAGCTCCAAACCCTAAACCCTAAACTCTCCTCCTCTATTTCCTGAGCAACTGCGCTCTGCAACCTTGATCTCATGCATTGTAACCTTGAAGCCCTTGCCCCGGCACAAAACATCTTAGTCATAGCGAGTTTGGCATGTGGAGCCCACATTTTTGGGCCTAATCCCTCAGCTATCTCGAAGCCTAACAAACTCTAAAACCCCTACCAGAAAACAAAAACTCTCGGCTAGTCTCCTGCGTGTTTTTGCCGCTGGCGGGGAAGTAACCCGTGATGTCGTTCAACGGAATCTTGGGCAACGAGCGCGCAGATCCCGAAGCGCCTCTGCGCAATGGCCAAACCATATGCATCTCCGGGCTCGCAAGCAGTTCCAAGGAACCCCCGTGAGCTTATATGTTGCTTTGATCTCTTTCGGGCCCTTGCTGATGCTATGTTATGGGCTGGAGGTTGAGGAAACTTCTGCAACTTAGAGTTGCTCCGCAAGTATTTACTGTCAAGGCTTGGCCCTTCAGCAGAGTCAAGGTTTCAGGCATCGGCCGGGGCGTTTTGACAAGAAAGAGCGGGCTACCCAATGCAGCCTGGCTTTGAAGTTTATCTATTCGGATGGGAGAAGCTGGGCATGCCAACCAATCCCACTCACAATGTTTTTCTGAGATTGGACAAGTCCGTATGGAGTACCTCGTGCCAAATCTAAATTCTAAGCTGCCAGCCCTCAGCTTGTCAACTTACAACCCCGAACAGTAACACCGCAAAGATTAATCTGCGAACTCTGACAGCTGACTGGTATCCTGAACATCGCCCCCTCTAACCCATCACTTGTCTGATGTCCTGGTCACCCTGAGCGGCATCCTCGACTAGCCAACCAAACTCTGAGGCTTGACGCCCAGAAAGCGGGACATGGATACGACGCATGCATTATACAAATACCATGAAAACGCATTAAATTCTTACCCTAAGCGCTGAACCCAAAGCCCTAAACCCGAAAACCATGAACCCGACGCCCTAAACCCTAAACCTTAAACCTGAAAGCGCCTGACTGAATAGCGGCCTGTGCTGCCAGCTTCTTCTGCCTCATGAGTTGTGGGCGTTAGTTACTTTCATTATAGGGTTAGGGTTAGGGATTAGTGTCTTCAAGGTTTAGAGTTTTTGGTTCAGGATTTAGGGTCTTTAGGGTTTGGGGTTGGTCATTGCTTACGAACGTTACTTCATCGACATTGCATCTGAGACCTTGCAAGAGGCTGACACTGGTACGCTGCGGTTGCATGTGTCCTCAAAATCATGAACTCACCGTATTTCGTTCCAACATATAGAAGAACTTGCCGATTTGACAAACCAATCTAGGTCGGGATCGGGGTGCGGTTCTGCCTGCAGAAAATGGGAAATTCGCTTTCCTAAACCTTACCACTGTACAAAGCAACCTCCAATTCGGCTCGCGTACCCATATGTCCTAGACAACCAGCAACTTTTTACAAGCGTTAAGACACATTTACCATCAGGGAAGCAACCTTCCCCGAAATCTCTAAGCCCCGGCTGCCCCCCAAAACAAAAGTTCACAAGCTTAAAAACCTGCCGCCCTAAATGCCTCGAACGCCCTGCATACATGACACAGTCCTAACATCAAAAGAGTACCAACCCTGTTCGACCACTGGGTCTTTGCCCGTGTTAATTTGTGAAGCTGCACAGTCACCCAACCCTTACCCCCTCGGTCTCTTTGATTCCCAACAGGCTCTATACGTGCTTAACATGTGCATCTGGACATGGCGCGTGATCTTTTGTACCACAAGCCTTGACAAGAGTACACGTCGGATGCCTGGGAATCCTCCGTCGAAGTCCAACCTACACGAGGTGGGCACGGTTTTTGCGGTGACGTTGCGTTCCCAACGCCCGCGTCACGTCCCAACGGCAGCACCTTGAGGTGGAGTCAATCAGATCACGTGCATGGAATGCTACAAGGCAACGAGGCCACAGTCAACGTTCGCGCGCCCTTGTCTTCTAGGGGCTAATTGCCACAAAGACAACATTGTGAGAGAAACGGCAGTGGCGTTTCCTTGTGCCTTTCCAGGACAGCGGAGGGAGAGGAAAGCATCTTGCACCTGGACTGCGATCCCATTTAGAGTGAGAGATGCCAAGTGGCCCTGACGAGGGACATGCAGAAATTGTCATTTGAGCAGCATGGGCACTGAAAGCTTGGTCATGGGTGCAGCATCCTGCGCCTCGCCGAATAGCTGCGAGGCTTATCTTCTGTTTCATGTTCATCTTTCCCTTTTCTGGCAGATTTCGGCCCCTGCATCCTCATTGAACTTGAGGATCTTCGAGGATTTGGGATGGAAGTTGATGCGCGAATGTGAAATGGTGGTGTACGGTTGAACGCATGACCTATGACAAAGACACCGCCAGACTGTACTTCCAACGACGAGCTCTTCTTCCTGTTTTCCTGATTTCTGGTGATTTGGAGAATTTGCTAGTCGCCTTCCGGCCAGGTTCCGGCCCTTCCCGTTCCAGACCTTGCTCATCATCTGCAGGTGGAGTGGTTGGCGGAAAGTACAGCCCACATCATGCACAGGCAACTCGCCACACCAACCCCAGATGAGTGGTTTGCACGAGCGGCCCCGATCAATAGCAGGAACGTCTCCAGCATCACCAGGGGTCACTAGGGGCCCCCACGATGTGGGCAGCAGACACATCACCGCCTGAAAGTCGGTTATTTGAGAAGACGCATAGGCCTTGTTCTGAAGCCGTGTTCACAGCGTCCCAGGAAGCATCGCCAAGCCAGACCCAAGCACGAATGTCCGCGACTCTATCGAACCCAGCGCGGTGGAGCACAGAAGGGGTAACAAACAACGCCTTCATATGAGCTATAGTCTAAACTCCTAGTATCCCCCTTAATAACCCCTATAGTAGTCCCCTATATAATCCCCTATATACCCCCCTTTCCGGAGTTTAGACTATAGCTCATATTTTTCTGGAACCTCCATGGTGCGTGGGGCACGATGCATCTCAGCTCCAGCGCACCATGCCCACTCTTGTTAAAAGCTTAAATGCCAAGCACAGCACCTGCTAAACAACAGCCCCCAATGTACTATAGTAGTGTCGATTTTCTTTTCCATCATCCCTATAATATAGCCCCACTATATACCCTGTTATACCATAGTTAGTTTCCACTATCCTGTCCATTGTCCCCTACACCTTAACGCGGTCCATGAGGCTTCTGCCGCTGCTTTTGCCCCGAGTGCTTTGACGCACAATTGTGGCAACGATGGCATCGGAGCCCCTCACATGAACGGCTGATTGATTCTAGTCGGATGAAATCTTACCCCATGCTAGACATAACTTAGCATCAATTCAAAAATATGTTCTGCGGAGAAGCTTTTTTCTGTCGTCAACTGCGGAGCTTGGGGGCTTGGAGCTTCAAACTCCTGTACTCAATACCGAATACTTCCTGGACTCCAGCAAGCGCACAAGAATTGCCTGGGTGTTACAGAGGGCTTACACAACTAGATGAAGTATAGGTATTGCTAGTACTCCGAAGCCAACAAGGTGGAGATCCGGAAGAAAGCAAGGGTCCTTCACAGCCCCAACTTGCTCAAGCATTCTGAATCACCTTCAAGTCCCGAACTTACTTCCTAGCCGCATACCCCACACCCTGGAACAATTTGCAAGCCCATGCGGAAACACTAAAGCTAAAGTTGATATCGCTTCTCATCGCTGACCACTGCAGCATGTTCAAAGATGCTCCGGCAAAAGCCAGCAAAAGCAGTTCCTGCAAAGTTCCTATCATGTCAGGCTCGATACCGAGATATGCCTACCGCAGTACACAGAGCACGAGCAGCAAACACACTCACTACTAACCCGAGCCAACACAGCAACATCTACAGGCAAAGGGAGAAATGTAAGATCCCAAGGTTGTCAAACATGGGATATGTGGCGACCCGGAGCACACCACAACTAACCCAACATCCCTGGTTCAATGACCGCTCCATGGCACATCCAAGAAGCCAATGTCCTCTCCCAAGTATCTGTGACTCCCAGTTTGCCAGAACTTCAGAAAGCCTCTCTAAGACACAAACAGAAAATCTGAAGCTTCCTCCCCAGAGTCTATGTCCCGCATCTTCTAGAAAGACTATGGAGGCGATCTACGCTATTATACAAGCAACTCCCCGCGTTTATAAGACGTTGATGAGTCCGCGAAGGAACTCGGATGATTTTACACAAGGTCTCCAAATCGCCTCTAGACCTAGAACTTCAAGTATTTTCCTAAACTTCCCAGAACCCTCCAGGAGACTGTGAAAATCGACAATGACAATCAAAGCGATCACAACATCAACCCTCTCAGCACTTCAAGCCAGACGACCGTCTAACCCCAAAAGAGGGCTTGCACGACAGCAAGCGTTATGCAGATATGCGCACATGCTGCTGTAGCCAAGCCCACGGGTGGAATGCAGTAAAAGGCTGCAATGAAAAGTTCAACACCGAAGCCGGCGCAGAAATGTTCAAGAACTTTGTGATGTGAAGCACCGTGAGAACCCTTGGAAAGCCAATCTGAACCTCTTGAAACCAAAGCAGCGAGGCGCATTCTTGCAGCCCACATCCTTTCTCGCGAAGAAGCCGCAAGGGATGAGTGGCGCCGAGAGTAGTTTGTTTCCAGCCTTGGATATCGGCTAAGGATGTGTTTCAAGCAGAATTCCTTCCATGGATTCTTCTTGTACCTGTAGCACGGTGATTGTGAGGCCTCACATGGTTGAAGAACTTCCTACAGCATGGCTAAGAGTTTGAGGCTTGTGCACCAAGCTTCGGGCTTGGCATAGGGCTTTCGGTAAAGTAAAAGAAAGATCAGACCCTGTTGACAAATGTCAAGCCAGTCGACTGTCCTGCAGCCACATATGGCGCTGCCACGATTCATGAATGGATTGTAGGATATCAACACCTCGACAAGGCCCGCATGCCAGCGATCAACGAAGATGGTACCTCCACTGAACTGCGGGTTCCGACGAGGACATGGACCAAGCTTCCATGTAGTGAAAAGTGTTTAGCGGATAGCGTTTAAGGTTGAGACGCTTGTGAACCAGTATAAATGCTTGAACATGCTTTTCTGATCTTAAGGCGGCCTACTTCTTCGCCGTGCAATTAAGGATACGTGATTCAAACCTTTTGGAGACTGTATGGAAAACGATGGAATATGAGGAACCTAGCCCGGTGATTTTCCTTTTCAGAACGCTCTGCCTGGAGAATTCGCTAAAGGAGCCGTCTGAAGGAACTGCTTGGCCAGCGCTGAAACTGCTCTTCCAGGAGACTCTCCTGTAAGGTCACCTGCAATACGAGTGAGTTTGCAGAATACAACTGTGTGATCACGCAATGATGTTGGGGTTCAAGCTCAACAGCCAACAGTACCAATTTCGGCCCGACAGTGGCCGAGTTACTATCAGCCCGCTTCAGCAAAATGCCAGAACTTTCTCGCGAACTTGCCGGCCAACTCCCAGAAAAAACTTCCTCGGCCCATCGTAGTAGCCCTTCTTCTGGATCTGCCTCAGCTGCTTTTGATCTTGAATCCACTGCATCAAGTTAAAACGATACGCGACAATAGACCCATCTTTGAAGCTTCTTTCATAGCAGCTGGTGACGTACTACCCTAATATCACAATATTATAACCTATTATAGTAATTTCCATTTTCTTTTCCATTATCCCATTATAACCCCAATATATTATAGTAGTTTCCATTTTCTTTTCCATTATCCCATTATAACCCCAATATATTATAGTAGTTCCCATTTTGTTTTCCATTATCCCATTATAACCCCAATATATTATAGTAGTTCCCATTTTGTTTTCCATTATCCCATTATAACCCCAATATGTTATAGTAGTTTCCAT
>CAJNIZ010043822.1:41271-53890 GCA_905231905.1 Symbiodinium pilosum
CTCCATGACTGGAAGCGTCGTTTACCGACCTTTGGGTCATGTAAGAAATAGCTTCCCCCCTCCCTTGGCCTTACACCCTAAACCCTAAATAGTAGTTTCCATTTTCTTTTCCATTATCCCATTATAACCCCCATATATTATGGTAGTTTCCATTTTCTTTTCCATTATCCCTACTTGATCGGCCAGAGGCCCCAAAGCAAGGCTCGACTGGCTTGACCCTGCCTTAAAACATGCAATCATCTAAGTGGCAGTAGCCCGGTGCCGTGGAACATATACGAGGACGGAAGCCGTGGCACCAAGGGAAGGGTTAAGGTAAGGAAGTCATTGTGGCCAAAGCTTGAAACCCAAAAGCACATGGAAGTTTCACTAAATAGGGGGGCCCAAATGTGGAAGCCAAAGTACTATCATCTTTTTATAGTGCTCCCCCACATTGCTTGCCGAGGGACCTCTGGCTGAACAAAGCGATTGAGGACAACATCTGTGAATGCCTTGGCTGATGGCTCTCGGTGTAAGGCATCACGGCGCGCAACCGACTTTTGAACCTAGCTTGTAAACGTCCAAAGAGGAGAAAGAACAGCAAGAGTACTGCTAATCATAATAGCCATAGCAGCAACAATAATAGCACTAGCAATACTAGCAATAGTAACTATAATACTAATGATGATGACAATGATTCTAACAGTAATGTGCAGACTCCGTCACAGCGCTCCGAGTTGCGCCACAAGTGGTGCGATTACCATGCCACACGGTTTATAAAGAATATGGGGGTTACATTGGGTTCTATAGGGATAATGGACAAGAAGATGGAAACTACTAGAATGGGTTATGTAGGGTTTTGGGTTGAAGCTTTAGGGGTTAAAGGGTTGAATTAACACAGGTGAAGCATTTGTGGGAGCAACCTCTCGGGGTTCAATGATACAAAAAATGCGTAGCCTCCAGGACTGCAAGCTATATCATATGCAAAACCCTGAACCCTAAGCCCTAGACCCTAAAAAAAACGTCCAAACTCAGTCCTTCCGCTCTCACTCTGTAGACTTCAGTCCCTCCAGTCCCTTAATTCCGACAGCGTTGCATGAGGAGGGCACTGCATGGAGCCGCTGTTGGTGCGTGGCTCTTGGCCTGCATCTTCGAACCTGGATGCAACAAGCAAGGTTTAGGGTATAGGGTGTTAACAGCGGGGTTGACCTAGAAACGCAAGCTTTAGACCCGGCATCATGGCTTTCAAGCTCACTACGTTTCAGATATGCTCTGTCCTATCTGATCGCCTGCCATGTCGAAAAGTCTGAAGAACACCTGGACAGGCTGTGAATGATAAGCTGGCCAATTGCCGGAATGGTCTTAGTTGAAAGTTGACCAAAGTTGAGGCGACTCGAAACGAGCTGCTTCAGTTCGTGAGTTTGGGACTCAGGGTGCGCGCTTGAGGTTAATGGCATTCTCACGTGTATTTGTTGCACAGACCATCAAAGAAGAGAACAGACCGACAAACTGCAAGGCGCACTCATCTTCAAGCATCCCGAGAAGCAGGCAAGACCTGAGCCTAAAGAAGAAGGGTCTGGAGTTTAGGGTTTAGGGTTTATGGCAAGACCTAAGCCTGAAGAAAAACCCTGCAAGTTTAGAACACTGAACCCTCCGCCAGATCGCTGCTATTCAATGTTTCGGAACATCTCTTGAGATCCAGCATCCATGAACCCTAAACCCTAAATCCTAAACCCTGAACCCTGAAGCTCCTGTAAAGAGATCCCCCTAAGTCCACCGCTCGAAGATTGAAACCATGCCATGAACTGATGGACTCCCCAAACATACACAAACACAAGGTTTCGGGTTCAGGGTTTCGGGTTTAGGATTTAGGGTTTAGGGTCTAAGGGTTAGGGGTTAGGATTTAGGGTTTAGGGGCTAGGGTTTAGGGTTTAGGGCATTCCGACCTCCAAACACATGGCCCCCGATCCCTTGCCAGAAAAATGTGGCGGCACTGCGACGAGCAACAGTAGAATCTTGCCCCGCACATCTTTCAGCTCTGGCAGGACGCCCTTGCTGCACGAGCAAAGGTGAAGTTTTGGGCAATGATGGAAGCTTCGGAAATTCTGAAACTACTATAGTACACTAGGGGTCCCTTTTAAAAGGGTTGATAGGGGTTATAGAGTGTGGGCTGTAAAATGCCATAGCAAGGTTGTCCACAAGTGGATGCCGCAACACCCCAGTACCCACTTGTTGAACAGACTGTTGAAAGTGGGAGGGGGGGGGCACAAGAAAACAGGCGGCAGAGCTGGACACCGAAATGTGTATATTTAGTCAAGCGTTGAACCGCAAATCCTGTAGTAGAGCTCTCGAAGCCCCTAGTACTCCCAATTCCCGAACACCCACATCCGGCATTGAAAATCTAAACCACAAACTCCACGACTCCGTACGCCTAACCCCTAAACCCTTAAACCCAGGGTGCTTCAGTGTACAGGGTTTAGGCTTTAACCACAACTCTGCAGATGCAAGGCGCGTCGGTGTACAGGGCTTTTTTGCTGTTGTCACGCAGGTTCTTGCAGCTCTTCCAGAAATCCTGGACTTGGGTTTCGCTCGCCTTTCCTTGAATCATAGTCAAGGCTCAAAACTGAAAACTGATAGTCCATCTTATTTTCCATTATCCCAATATAATCCCAATATAACCCCAATATAATCCCAGTTTCCATTTCATTTTCCATTTTCTTTTCCATTTGATTCTCCAGTATATACTGTGGGCCATTAGTTTTGGCCTTCATGATTCAAAGCTTGGATCTTTGTCAGGGTATATGTTGGAGGTCGTGGCCTCAAGACAAGAAGCTGTCAGGCTCCATTCCTCTTTATGAGTTTTGCAGCACGAAACCAAAAACTTAACAGGGTTTAGGGCCTTAGGGTTTGGGGTTAAAACGATACACAACAGACCATGCTTCTGAGCACAAGGACCACAAACTCCCCCGAAGAATCAGGCTGACGAAGAAAGCTCTCGCAAGACTCCAGGATGCTTGAGACTGTGTTGCCCTGAAAGCACGAGCCAGCTTCCACGTAGATCTCCTTGGGTGGCATTGAGGCTTATGATGCTTTACATTACAGAGAGAGTTCTACTTGGGATCAAGATCAAAAAGCAAAGCGCCAAACGACGTCCAGGCTTCAGCACCATCAACTGAGACTGTCATCTCAAAAGCCCTGAAGCCCGCATCAAGTGCGCTTCGTATGGTGGGTGGCGAGGAGTCATGGCGCAACACGCCCCACAATCCAGGAACGCACAGCCGAGACAGGCAGGCATCATCTGAAATGTACCACATCCTTGGCCATGATGTGCGAGGACTTTTTGAAATTCGTGATCTTTGATTGTAATTTTAGGGCTTTTGCGTTAAGGGCATTGGTCTAGTGAAAGTGTTATTCTACTAGCTCCAGGCATCCAAGAGCAGAGGCTCCGCTTGTGAAGAAGTATCATGGAAGCCTGATCTTTGGCGTCGTCCACCCACACTGCTTGAAGCGTGTCCTCAACCTTGGTGCAACCCTCGTCAGTGTACACCAGATAGATGCCATTACCGTGGCGCCGCTCCTCACAAGAGTCCCGTGCAAGACCTTTCATAATCCATGCGCCAACGTGAGGGAGACACGAAAGACAAAGACACACCGTCCTGCTGCTCTCTTGTCGCCTTAACATAGAACTTCTTGAGATCACCTAGCATGAAGCTGAAGATGTCAACACCCCACAGCGGCTTCGATTCCTTAGCATTTAGGTGTTCAGATGTTTAGGGTTTAGGGTTTTAGGGTTTAGAGTTTCAGAGTTTGGGGTTTAGGCAGAAGTGGATGGACACATTCGGCGTAGTGTGCAAATGCTTGCAAGAAGTGGCCGGCGGCAGCCCAGATGACAAAAACAAAAAATGTGTATAATAGGGGTCATAGTAAATACGTATGTATTATGATCTGTATCCGACTGTTGCTGGGTGAGGGCAGTATCCAATACAAAGTTGAACTTGTTCTGCTGCTTTCCAGGTAAGTTTCACCTGGAGAGAGTGTCTCACCATCGGATATCTTCAACTCAGCTGACAAACCATTCATGACCATCACGTGAAGCGCCTGGAGATGCGGGGGGGACTGAGCAAGTGTTCAGGGCTTATAGCGTGAGATCTAGTGTCAACCTCACTCTAGACCCTGAAACTATGTAGAACTTGGAACCCTAGTAAAAAAAAATGCTGTTCCTGAGGAATATAATAAGCAAGAAGCAAAAAGCATTATCAAGTACCCCTAAGGAAATTCCATAGATCTTGAATTCAAAGTCTCAGAAAACTCTCCACACAGCTCGAGGTGGTTTGGGGGGGCCCTTCTAAAAATTCAATTCTTCATGGCTTTATAAGGAATATATAGGGATTAAGGGTAACAAAAAAACTAAAACAGTATTTTCGAACCTACCCCTGACAAGTTCATCTACGAACCTTATAGCGTGTTCACGCTGAGCTTTCCCCATTATACGTGTCGGTTTTGGGCTTGGATCCCTGCCAATGCGAAAAGACTTCAATCAGGAAGCTGCTTCTTTGGGTTAGGGTTTAAGGTTTGGTGCTTAGGGCTTAGGGTTTGGGGTTTAGGTAGACCACAATTGCATTCTCAAAACGCCAGGCTCTCTTTAGACCGCAGGAGTTGGCTAGCGGCTTCAATATACCCTATTATAATTTGAGCTATAGTCTAAACTCCTTAAAGGGGGTTACATAGGGGATTATGTAGTGGAGTATGATAGGGTTACTAAGGGGTTACTAAAGTTTAGACTATAGCTCATATGGTCGTTTTCAAGTTCTTGCCATTCTTGCTATGTAATCCCTACATAATCACTCCATATTAACTTTCATTGTCTTTTCATTTACTACTATAAGATCCCTATATAATCCCTCAATGAAAGTTTCCGTTTTCTTTTTCACTTGTTCCATGCCCTTTTCCATCAATTTACCTGGGCAACCGCCCCTCGGTAGCCAGCCCCAAGGGCAAAATCCGAGAAGATAACGTTCTGGGGCTTTTGTTGATTAGACAGGTTCTAAAAGGTGCGAGGAGTGTCTTACTTCAGTAAACCTGTTCAAAAAGATGGAATAAAGTCTTTCCGTCACACACCACTCTGACAGGATCTGCCAAAGGCACGGAAGGGGAGAATGGAGGGAGGAGAAAGACGTGCGTAAAACAGACGACAGCTACCATGCAACTACCCCACCGTGCCCCAATCCCTGGAGCGCACGATGTCGGTGTGGATCGGGGATCCCTCTGTTTCCTCACCACCCGCACCCGGATTCTCTTTTTGCAGCAGCTCTTCTTGCAGCTCCACAGCATGCCGCCCATGAAGCACGAAAGCCCTTTGGGTCTGATGAAACTTCCGACACCCTTGTTGCTAAAGTCAATTGGGAGCTGGGACAATACAGAAATTAGAGTTGAATGCACATCTCGCCATCCACCTGCTTGACTTCAGCCGCATGCGCTGGGGCCGAAGTTTGCTGGAAGTAGTTCCAAAACCTTTGGGTTGCACCACCTTTCAAAAGCAGCTTCTGTTTCAGCTCGTTCCGATCTGCTTCTTCTATATCCTTCACGAAGTCGTAGTCATTTGAAATCAGAAAATGCAGAACCAACGCTCTCTTCTCCTCTTGTTTGGTCAAATGGAACGGGAATAAATATTCCATGAAGGCTTCAGCATCCTCTGCCAAGCGTCGCCGCGCTTCCAAGGCACGTTCCAACTTGGTCACAATGTCATCTTGGGAGATGTCTGCTAACTCATCCAGCATGTTCTTGATTTCTGTGCTTGTGAGATCATGTTTGTCTTCCAAAGATTTTCGGATTGCCTGAAACTTCTCCTGCGCCAGGGGTCACAACATTTGGAGCCCAGAGCACATGACAAGGTCTGACAACTACGCTTCCCACCAAGGCCTCCGAGCAATGAAGGAATGAAGGCAGGCAGGGATTGGATTAATAATGCTTGACTTCACAAGACAAAATGGGGCCTATCCCCCACTAACGAAAGGACACCTCTAACACTTCCCTTTTGTGCGCCCCTGCGGCACTTCATGCGCCAAGATAGGCAACAGCAAAACTAGTTTCGTACAAAATGATTCCAAGTGCCAAGACTGGCATGTAGCAGAATCTATCAACGTCTCTGTCTCAACTTCTCTGTGAGGCCTGAACTGACGTTAGGGCAGGGGAACATCTGTAGCTTCACCTTGCGCAGTTTAAATGTTGATGTGACTAACAAAAAGCAACAGACTGACTTGTTGGTTTGCGGACAACTAGCCAGAAAAGAATGCACTCGAACTGCTTGAGATCGAGACTATACCCTGAACCTGACATCCGGCCAGCGTAGCCAGCTACAATTTAGTGCACGGTTCTGACGCAATTTTGATTTAAAAAAAAATCGTTTGGTAGCCTGAGCATTGGAGCTGAAACTTGAACACAAACTCAAGCCCGGCTCACCCAAGCTCACGGAGGGGACGCCAACATGTATTAACGATAGCAATTATCATTATTGATATTACTGCTTTTAATATGCTTATTACTACTGCAACAATTCTTCTTACTGTTGCGATTACTATTATGATTACTCAATGTACTAAGATTATTTGTATGAAATTTGGTATCAATCACGCCTGGCTATGTGTCCTGGATTCCAAGCTCATCTTGCCATATTTGCCTTCAATTTCAAGCACAGAGGGCGCGGTTTGCCGCGCAGTTTGCCAGAAGTGCGTCCACAATTTATATTTTGCACCACCTCTTGACAGCAGCTGCTTCAGCACGTCGCGATCCTTGCCTTCGATACCCTTCACGAAGTCGCCCCATGTTTATCTGCCCTTATGGGCAGATGAAATGGCGCAAGTATCCTCCATCTACGTACATGACATGCACAAAATGCACTGCACCCTCTAGATGACAGCAACCACTCCGTGCTTTCCGGATTCCTGAAGCAATGGCATTCTTCAGCGAAGATTGAACAGGCTTGAACCAACCGACGTTGAGTACATTTGCGGCAACACATTGGCCCTGCTATTTGAATCAAGATCAACTGGGTTTCGTGCTAATTTGCAATGCAATCCAGACAGTTATCAGGTAGCGGACGTTTTTAAAGACCCCTGCGTCCTCTAAATTCCAAAATCAAATCCAAAATCAAAATGCAGTCATCGAGGGTCAAACTGTTAATGGCAATTTGGAGCTCGGCTATCTCCTTGATTGTCTGAGACCGCTTCTGGCCCCCGTTTGCATGGATCTGCACGCACCTGTCATTGCTTCGAGTTTAAGGTTTTGGGGAGTGTTAGTGTCATTGTTCAATTCGATGCTCAACTCTGCGACGTCTGCCTAACCATGCCCTAACCCGGACGATAGGAAACGTGCACTATACGGACTCAAGGCGGCAGGCTGCTCCACTACAAACACGCCATCCCCACCCTGACAGCGCGAAAATGCGCAAACTATGATCCGCTGTTGTTGTCTTACAAGGACAGACACCCCTCCATATCAGGAGGTTTCTGCATCCTCGGAGTGGCCACGAGCGTTCTTACAACATCCTTTTTTAACGAAAAGGCAGCTGTATCCAAGTCTGGACCGCTCGCTTTTAACCCCTTCTAATATCTGTCAATTTTTGGTTTCTGATGAAGGGTTGCCCATTGTCGCTGTCACTGGCGTGAATACGTATTTGTTGTGGAGCAAGATGTGTCCATCCAAACCAAATTCTTGGAGCCGAACACGTCCTGATATGCTGATTGGTGGGAAGACTATACAGCTTGTAATTGATATCCCTGCATCCAAGAGCAAATGGCCTGTCCGCTGAGCGGCCCAAACTCAACAACATTCTGCCCAATGAATCTTGGGCCTGCCCATCCAATTCGGGCCTTTAGAGCATGGCGGCAATCTGGTTGTAAAATCGTTCCAACCGGGTAGCGCTGGGCGATGCCAAATGGCGAGTGTCATCGCCAGGCGACGCAGGGCGACGCCCGCCAGCGCCAGGCAACGCCGCGAGTCGCAATGCCACGCCGGGCAACACCAATGGGGTGGGCAGGTGAGCTGCCAAATGTATATATAGCGTACCTACGCAGTTGTCACGTTTAGTTGGCTTCGCTATGTTATGCTTCGCAACCTGCGTAAGTACAAATAGCTATGCAAGGATAACACATTTAGCTAAGTAACGATCATCTATTTATAGCTGAACGCCACCGAATGAAATCTTGCTGTATGCGCTGGCAGGGCAAACCATGCTCGCTAGCAGGAAGTGCTCATTTCAAGGCCGTGCAAGCACAACCAACTTATATTGTTGCTGTAACTGTAACTGTACATGCTGCCAGGGAATGAATTGTAAGGCAACGCTGTCACAAGGAAATGAAAATTCTGCGGCTGGCAGGGCACACGTGCTCGCCATGTAGCAGGAAACGCTGATTTTAAGGCAGCACTGTCACAACGTCACCAGCATCCTTGCTAAAATGCACGCGAGACTTATAAGCACAGACCCCACAAACTCAGCATTTGAATTTGTTGGCGCCTTGTGGCTCCAAGTGGCTCCAAGAAACTCAACAAGACATGAGCCTGTGGCATCACTCCGGTGGACATGCAGCCACACTTTGACTACTAGGCCAGTACTGCAAAACGCGACGTCTCCCCTTTGGCAAGTTTGTCCAGGGCCCACAATCGCGCCTGGCGCAACTTACATGCCAAGGGCGGCTTGCGCGCTCCAAAGACGGTTGCCAATTGCATCTGCAAAAATTTATGGCGCTGGTCCAGGGGAGAGAAGATCTCCTCCACAATCCGGAGCATGCGCCCCCAAACATCCTTGACCACACATCTTTTGAGCCAGTCCTGCGGATTGCGCACGTCGTTCGCAAACGGCTAGATACGCCGTGTTTTTGTTCGTGAATGAAACAAAAGATGAGCTGCTTGGTGGCCGCTACGATAACCAAACGTAGGGCATAATGGAATTTCGGGATGACATGGCCCTTTCCACACGAAATAACACCATCTTTACAACGCGCGACAATTTTTCCCTGCAACTCCTGTGCGCCACTGTGCACTGACATGCTGACCGGACACCAGCCAGCAACAAGTCCAGCACCGCACAAAGTTTGAGGAAAGATCGGACTGCTTTTTCTATTCTAGCCTCACCCCATGAAACCTGGTAAGCGATAACAGAAAGACCCACGACATTGGGTACGTGGACAAGCACACCGGAGCCTGGCCTTTGAAATACTCACCACGCTTGTGCTTTTTCTGAAAGTGGCACAATGCATCCTGTCTGCGGGTCGTCAGGCGCTGAGGCCAACCCACAGCTGCCATGAACTGGCGCAGTATTGTGGCCTGCAGCAAGGAGAACTGGCAAAAGAAGACCAGGCTCCAGATTGAAGAGGCCTGTGACACGGCAGATGTGTAGCCAGTCAAACATCCAGGTGGAAACCGGCGGTGTGCTCCTGGGCGCCTGCACACCACGCGGATTGAAATTGACACCCAGTGATTTTGTCATCTGATCGCAAGCAGCAGCAGGGAGGCTGTCACGTCGAGCCTGCAAGGCTGACCACAGATCAACATCCCTGCGAACCTTAATTTCGAAACCTCTGTCTCCTGGGTCGTCACATCATGTTCATGCAGACAGCTGCAGCGGGAAACCACATTGGCGCATAAAGCGCATGGCAAAATTACACTAGCACCCTTCACAGCAAAGGCAAACTTCAGCGCAGCCTCGATGCCCACTATGGTTTGAAGCGTTGCAAACAAAAAAATCACCGGACATGCTGAGCAGGCAAACCCGCGGCAAGCTGACGGTGATGCAACTGTGCCAACATGTTTGTAATCTTTGGCAGTCCACCTCTCATCTTCTTAACAAGAGATGCACGCGCCGAAACACACGCAAAACCACTTGTCTTCTTGACAGGGCCTCAGAGCCTCAGACCCGAATTCAGCAAAGGAAAGGTAGAATGTCCAGACTTTCCTGCTATTCGATGGCTTGAGGGGGTTTCCTGAGAGATGTTCTTGCCACCATTTTTGGAAGAAACGCCACGAACTGTGGTATGCTTCGACACGCGTGCCAAAGAAACGCGCCCAGATTCAGCACCGGTATAGGGATTTCTTCCTTGGCACTTGATTTGCTCTGGATTTCGTTTGAACCTGGATTGTCATCTCCATAAGCATCGACCCACGCGGTGTTCAACTTTTACATCTTACTCTCTGTAAAGTTCTGCGGGACTACTTATTTTCCAATCTTTCAGGACTCAAGTCCTAAGAGACTGACATAAAGTGGTCCAGACTTCCGAAAGAAAGCGGCACGTTCATTTCCGGCGCTCCACGCCACACAATGCGAAAATCTACCGTCTATACTGCTGCACTGGACGCCACGCAAGCTACATGAAGCCCCGCGCACGACAGGATCTTCTATATCACCCTGTTCCTTGCACTTCGAAAAAATGGACTTGTTGCCTGCACGCGTAGCCGGACAGCTGATCTGACGTCGCGGAAACACGCACACCAAGCATGCGCACTGAAGATCTGCACGCTGCAAACGCCAACAACACTCGCATCTCGCAGCGCCAAAGACCAAAAGGAGTCTACCTCTCAGAATGGACAACTCAGCAGCTGTGGCGCTGTCACTGTCAAGGTGAAACTGGATCTGCGCACATACCTTGCAGATACGCGTCCCTGTGCTTCTTGGTTGACGTTCAACCCAAAAGAGCAAAGAAGCTTCTTTGGATCAGACGCAAGCGCTTGAACTCGAAGGCACAACTAGAAAAGAAGTAATCTTCGTAGAAGCAGGTCCAAATGCAACAGCAAAACCACCACGTGGCAGTTCACACCGGCGCGCGCGCCGAATGGAAGCATGTGCGATTTGAAGATCTTGATCCCGGACACAAGCACAAGTCAGAAAGCGCTTTTCTCAAGTCTATGGTTTTGGCGACCAGCTCTTCTTGTTGTAAGCCCTACAAAGCCCGGAGCATGCGAAGATTGAACTCATCAAGTGTGAGTTCATGTCAAGGCTTTCCAGCAACACCGGATCGCAGACGGGCCAGACAAACAGGGGAGAACTCCAAACACACGGCTCCCACCTCAAAACTTTCAGCACCAGAGCTGCTTCCATGCGACTCTTCACAGGCGCAGCAGAGTCGCCTACAGGCGGCCAACCCAAGTTACCAGATTCTTGGATCCCTTAGCAAAGTCAATTACCGCCTCTAGAGGGTCTCACACACACACACACACACACACTATTTTGGCCATTAGCTGATTCGTCAGTGACTTAACTACCATGCCTGCAACCAACAATGCGCAACTGTCTCATCTAACACCACTCATAATTGATGAGCGCAGGTCATAATGAGATTGTTTTAAATAGATTCCCACTTTCCACCTTTGGCAAAGGTAATCTGACGACTATCTCAGCTAACACCAGGATTGATGAACAATGGCACAGCCATTGCCATAGCCATTGCTGACGACAAACATGTTAAGCTTTATTTTCCACATTTGTCATTTGCCTACCGCCTACCACAATTCCCTTTCAATTTTTTCTTTTAAAGCTTCCTTCGCTTGGCAAAAGCGGCTGCGGTCAAACACATCTGCTGAACATGCAACGCGTGGCATGCAACTTACTACTGACAAGCAAAAATTGCAAGACGTCTACTAATTTCAAACTGACTTTCCGCAGAGATCCTTATTTCTGCGACGCTGATTCCTTCGCTCATCAAAATTGCAATCATGCTCACGCCAATGGTTTTCACACCTGTTTTTTCTTTGCACTTCATTGTCTGGTTGATCAACAAATGTCACCTCTATTCTCTAGCGCTTTGAAATATTTCTTGGTGCCTCCGGCATTTGAACAGATCACGCGCTTTTTGGAAGTTCTCCAAATTGAAAAGTCATCCACTTTCTAGACGCGCAGGAGACACTGCCTCATCTGGCTGGTGTTGTAACCATGCCTGGGAACGGGCGCTGACTCTTAAAAGGTGGAAGTTCTTCTGGTAAGTTGCTGTCTCAGACAGATACGACAACTCTGATCGTTCTTAAGATCTATGTGAGCAGCTTTTCTCTCCAAAGATGATTATTAAAACCGCTCAAAGTGGGACGCAGGATCCCGTTTAAAAGCTTCCATAAGCTTTGTTAAGCGCAGAAGAAGCAAAATTTTATTAAGTCGCCCTTGAAGTCTCTCTCAAACGCTTGAAAGACCCCTTAAAGCCCCCTTTCAGAACTCAGAGCCCTCCTTCTTATGCAGCCCCTTCTCAACTCCACTTTCAAGACCTTTTTCAACAACTCCACTTTTAAGACCTTTTTAAACCCGCCTTTGAAGGCTTCTTTCAGAAGCTCTCAAACCCCCTTGAAACTCCTTTTCAAGCCTTTAATGTTTCCTCTCTCCGGGCTCTTCCCTGACCTTCCTCAAATTGAATTTTGAGAAGTTTCTCTTCTCAAAAACCACCCTTTGTGGAATCAAACAGATCATGTCTCTAAGAGGTAATCTTGTTTCCGTGGCTCCACGTTTCGATGGGTTCTGGTTTGATTCCGATTTTTTTTTGAATCAAAAAACAGGACTTCTACAACTCTTCTCAGATGGGCTGCTTCAATTTCATAGCATCTGCGCGGGAGACGCCAGCGCCATGCTTGCAATGTCTCTAGCACGCCAGCTTGTCTTACTATCCCTCTG
>CAJNIZ010043823.1:0-25124 GCA_905231905.1 Symbiodinium pilosum
CCATTCCGTGGCAAAGTTGACCTAGCAACGTCAGACATAGAGCTCCGAGCATCACCAGCAGAGCAGGGGGGGTGAGTGTCGCCGCCAGAAGCAACACCAGACGTCTCCACCTGTTGCGAGTCATCGATGGTCTCCACCTGCTGCGGGTCATCAATGTCGACATCCATGGCTGCAGCAGCCTTTGCAGCCCGCCTCCTTTGGCGCTTTGCTTTTCGCCTTGCCGCACGGGCCAAACGAAGGCGCAGTGCCAACTCATCTTCACTGATGCCGCCAATGGCATCAGGAATGTTGACCGGCTCCCCAGTGTCCGTAGCAAGTGGGGCCGCGGAAGTTTGCATCACAACAGCCGCAACCGCAGCAGCCACACCTTGTACAGTGCGCCTGGGTGCCTTCGCCAAGCATGCAGCTCTAATGGCGGCGGCAAGGAGAGTTGCCGGATCCGCTGCCTTGCCCATCTGGCCAGAGGTGGCTACTACTCTGGCACTGCTTTCGCTTGGGCCTTGTAATGGGTACCATAGTATCCCCAAATAATACACTACTCATGTTGTCTTGCCTTCTCCTTAGTCCCTGCGCCCAACTCGCAAAACCCCAAACCCCTAATCACTTAACCCCTGAAGCTGTAACCCCTAACCCTTACCCCCACTAACCCCTGAACCCCTAACTACCCCTGAATACCTCTAAGCCCATGTACCGTTACATATGTACACATCACAGAGAGAGGTACATATATGTATATATATATATATATATAACCCCTGAACCCTAAATACGCCTAAGCCCTAAACCCTAAATATCCCTGAGCTCTAAACCTAAAGATCCTAAATATCCCTAAACCCTAAATATCCCTAAACCCTAAAATGTCCCCAAGCCTTATATGCCCCTTGACATGTGGCGCCTCCACAGCCACCAGGAGACCTCTCCGCTCGGCCACCAGGCGCTCGCGCTCCGCTCTGAGGCCGTCCGTCTGCGGCTTGAGGGTTGTTAAGTAGGGTTTAGGGTTTAGGGTTTGGGGTTGAAGGTAATTTTTGCTTCAAAGCCTAAACCCTAGATATCTCTAAGCCCTAAACCCTAAATATCTGAAACCCTAAACGCTACACATCCCTAAACCCTAAACCCTAAATATACCTAAACCCTAGACCCTAAAAACTATCAGGTAATCGAAATGCTTTACAGCAAGGCTCAAGTTTCTTTAGCAAAATTTGGTTTAGGGTTTAGGGTTTAGGGTTTTAGGGTTTAGGGTTTAGGCTTACAGGACATGATGGCAAGAGCCCGGATATGGGTCAACAGCTTACATGTGGGTAGTTCCCAGAATGAGGGTCCAATTTCAACCCTGCATGACTCTAAGCACCCTACACACCAAAAGTTCATGGCGGTTTTAATATTAGAAGGTCATTTGGCATCTCTAATAACAGCAAACATTAAAAACACTAGCCCTCGTGCTTTCCAAGAAAAAATCCCTACACTCTGGACCGCAAAAGCTAAGCCCGTAAATAGCAAAACCCTGAACCCTCAAGCCCCTAAAGCCTTAACCCCTCACGCAGGCGCCTGAAAAAGAATCACCAGAGCTATTCCCCTAAACCCTAAGCCCTGAACCCTAAACCCTTCTACCCTTCTACAACTAAACTGTACAACGTACACCGCAGCCCTATTCCAATGAGTTACCCTAGGGCTCCAAACGGCCCAATGTAGGTACTACTTATAAAAAGAGGGGTTTAGGGGTTTAGGGTTTAGGGTATAGGGTTTAGGGTTTACACTGGGGCGCAACGTAGGTATTATTTGTATACATGGAACCTTACAGAGCCCTTTTTAGAACCTCCGTGCCCATTTCATTTTCCATTGTCTTTTCCAGTTGATTCTCCATTCTTGCTACTATTTGTATACACATGGAGCCTAATTTTCTTTTCCATTATCCCTACATAACCCCAACTATTTATAAACTAGGGTTTAGGGTTTAGGATTCAACATGGAGCCCCAGGGTTAGGCCCCGCCACTCCCGCCTCCCCAAGAAGAGGCCGCAGTTTGGTGAGGGCATCCGCAAACTCGTCCACCTTGCGGATGACAGGTTTAGGGTTTAGGTTTGAAACACAGACGGAGGTTTCTTGTTGTTCATCATCCGTAGGCAGGGATATATATAAGTTCGGTGGCGAAGATGTATAGAAAAAGTGGCCTTCTAGATAATTTTGTAGACGCGCACACACACACATATATATATATATATGTACGTGTATATGTGTGTGTGTATGTATACAGTATACATATACATATACATGTCTCTCTCTCTCTCTCTCTCTCTCTTCCGTTCGCGCTCTCGTTCTTCCTCTCTCTAGAGGCATGCAGCGTTGGGTTTTGGGTTTGTCTTTTACGCAACAAAATAAAGGGCTCCTAAACAAGCAGTCCCCTACAAGCAATATTCAGGAGTTACAGGAGGGCTGTGTGACGTGCCAATAACCTGACCCATTCGCATTTCTCCTAAGAGGCCAGGCCCTATGTAAGGGATGCAGGGGTAAGAGGACGGCCATCTTCTCGAGGGCCTGCTCAAAAAAGCCAAAAAAGAAAGGATCTTGCTTCCAGGTACGCTCCCGAAAAATGGTTCGACTATTTACAGGCACCAGAAATCCTGAAGCCCAAACCTCAATCTTGAACCCTGAGCCCTATGTGGTCCTAAACCTTCATAGCTCGAAAGCCTAGGTTCTCAACCTCATAGGCTGTATCCCCATACTTTCATATGTGACCCCTATATCCCCTGTAAAGGGAAAATATCATGTGGCATGCGTTTGCTGCAGCTGCCTCCTCGGTCGATGGAAGGCCCCGCTCCGCTCCTGGGCAGGAACTGTACTTGGAGGTAAGGGTTTAGGGTTCAGGGTTTAGGATTTACGGCCTGAGTATCTTTAACGGGGAGCAAAGGAAGATGAGTTGGAACGTGGTAAAATCATATGGGACTTGTAGGAATGACGCGTAAGCGTCGTATGGCCCTCTTGGAATAGTATCCATATGTAATTCCTATGTCAATTCCTAGGTGCCCCGGAGGCCCTGGGCCCCGCTTCGAGAAACCCGCACGCTTTTAGGGAAACGTTTGTTGTGATAGTAACCCTCAACCCTTCTATCCTTATAGAACCCTAACCCCTTTGCATCCCTATATAGCTCGTATACAGTCTCTATGATATTAGTATTCATTTTGGCTGGATGGAGGAAGTCTTGCCCCACTTACCCACTTAGAATCCCCACTATCCTGTTGTTCCTCGGCTATAGTGGAGACAAGGTGGTGAAAGATTTCCTAAACCCTAAACCTTAAACCCAAAGTAGTACCCGAGAGCCAGGCTCAGCTGCTCTCGCTCGGCGTTGAGGGCGTCTACCTCATCTTGCCAAAAAGGGCTATATCCCAAAGAAAGCCCTGAAGTTCTTCGGGTTTAGAGTTTGGGGTTTGGGCCCTCAAACCGATTGATTGAGGCTCTTGACCTAGAGAACCATGGGTCGCGCAGTCTATTGTGGGCTGGGCTTGGTTAAAGAACGCAGCATGCATGCTCCTGGAGCCCAATCAAGACTCCCACATGGGAAGTTGCTCGATAAAGGCTATCCTCAGGACTCTCCAGGATTTCTGCGAACTATGGAACCCATATTCAGGGACTCGCTGTGGAGAACCACCTATACTTTCAATGGCTCCTCATGCACCTGCTAGTTGCAGGGCAATATCTTCCGAGAACTGGCCAGCTTGAGCTAGAGGAAAAGTGGCTATAGATTGAACACTAATACATAATCCGCATGACAGGCGCCTGCTGAAAAACCCGCACAGGCTCATAAGCACTAAGCCCAAGGGACCACAAAGCATGTTTTCTGATTCCTGCACCCTATGACCATATCCAGATTCATCCTATTCACCCCATGGTTCCCAAACCATCCCGCCCCGACTATCAGCGAACGCTTTGGAGTCTGGGGGGGTATGTAAGGCTTTTGTAGGTATCAGGTTGAGTGGTCCAAGACTGCACCTTAGACCCTATGCTGGAAACTGTCCTGGGCAGTCTTGTTCAGCTGCTTCAAATTGTTTTGAATGGTCTGAGAACAGGGGTCCCAAAAGGATCCCCCATTTAAGGAGATCCTAACTAGAACGCTACTATCAAAGACCAGGAATTTAGGAAACACATTAGATAGCAGGTGCTCAACTTCTGATCAGCTTTCTGACGCGCGCTCGCTAGCATCCACATCGTTCAGGGCGATGGCCGTGGCCGTGAATCCGTCTTCCCACAGGTTAAGATCGTATGCCAAGTGAGTACTTGGTTCAGGCTATACTGGACTGTAGTTAAAGCGAGTTCCAGGTCATGATAGGCATCATGCGCCGATTCTTCCGGCAAGTGCGCTCGCTGCACCATCTCTTGGAAACTCACTCCCCCAGATAACACTAACACCCTAAACCCTAAACCCTGGAAGCTCAAGAAACGCCATCTAAAACCTGCTGCAAATTGTGCTGGAAACCCTTGGCAGCTTCAAGGCTCGGAGGCTGATCCTGCTTCAAAGGGTTTGGGGCTTAGGGGTTGCAAGACACCTTTAGAAACTTGGGTAATTCCCCCGTACAGTAACAGTTAATTACCACAATAGGAAATAGGAGTCATAATAGCCCTTTGATAAGGCCCAATTCAGGACAGTTACTGTGAGGGGGAACCCTAAGCCCTAAACCCTAAAACGTAAACAAGCGAGCTTTGGGGCCCAAGCCCGCAAACCGTAAAACGGTGACCTCTGCACTCAACACACGCTTCTACAGTTCCGGTCTTGAATCCCAAACTTCAAACTCCAAAGTCTAAATCCCAGACCCTCAACCACCATAACAATATCTTTGTATTACCTAACCTAAACCCCTACATCACCGCAATGTGCATGAGAAACTGTCCGCTTTGTCTTCCATTTCTTCTCCTAGATTTGGAGATCCCAAACTTTGACCCTAAACCCTATACCCTCCCTATGTGCCCCTACATCTCGTATGAAAAAAACCCACACCTCAAAACCATCCCTAGGCCCGAAGCCCCAAACCCTAACCCATAAACCCTAAACCCTTCAACCCTTAAACCCTCAAACTCTTAAACCCTAAACCATTAATCCCCAAACCAACCCTAAACCCTAAACCGTTAATCCCCAAACCATCCCGGAGGCCTCAAGGAGAGCCTCCAGGAGGCAGTCCAAGTCAGGGAGATTTTCCTCAGCAGCCTGCCTCAGATCTGTTGTCTCAGGGTCTATAGGGTTTGGGGTTTGGGGTTTCGGGGTTTACGGGTTTAGGGTTGAGGGTTAAGGGTTTAGGCCTTAGGCTTTAGGGTGCAACGATTTCCTTAGTTTTTGGGATGTATGCCACAGATATAGAGTACATTGCCCTCAAAATGTTTGCTCCATAGGCTATGAAGGCAAGCACGGTTGAGGAAAGGTTTGTATCTGCTGCACTCTATAGTTTAGAACCCCAGAAGGATCGCTGCAAGTACCCTGATAGCCAAGGGGCAACTTGAACCCTTCATCTTGAATAGAAATAGGTATTGCGCCCACCCAGTAACAGCCGTATACTAAAATCTTACATAGCCTTTAATATCAAGCCTATTACAGACTGCTACTGCGCGGTGGCAACACCCCAGAAAAAATTACCGTCATTTGCAAAACCTTTGCCAGGAAGCCAAGGCCTAAACCCTAAATCCTAAACCCTAAACTGTAATCCTTGCAAGCCCGGCATCCCAACATCTCGACCTCCCAACCCTCAATCCTGCAATTACATTTCCTTCACCCTGAACCACTATGAATCCAGGCACCCCAATCCTGGTTCTTTGCCAGGATACAGTCAAGGTTTAGGATTCAGGGTTGAAGGTTTTTGGGTTTGTGCCTTGGGGTTTAGGGTGGGCTTCAGTATAACGAAATTTCAACAGCATTTCAAGAAAGACAGCAGAAATGCATTGCCCGAATCCAACACCGGTTCTCCAGGGTGTCCGGCTGTGCAACAGTCAGCCGAGCGTGCTCGAGAATCAGTTCCTCCAAGAGCTGGGTTGCTGTCAAGGACCTTAAACTAGTCACGGTAATCAGTATACAGTTGATAATAGGATGTTTTTCTTGTGGTAATTTAAAAGAAGTCCTTAACAGCAAGCCAGAGAAGTGGGGGTAATGGGGTAAAGCGGATCAACTCTACGATTATGGAGGCCGGTGCTTGAGACTGCGCAGCAGGCAAAAACAGTATCAAACAATGCTCCAACAGCTGGTCTGCCATTTATTGGATGAACTGCTTTAACTCCGCAGAGAATCGTGAGCGTTCTGGGGAAGCACTTCTTGAGCAAAAGGAGCCCGACGTTGTTCACATGAGCTACAGTCAATATTGGCCGGGTATTCAATGGACGTGGCTTCCTTATTACAGTAGGGAATAGATTCGGGGGCTATATTCAACTACAAGAGGGACCCCTATGTCCGCCCGTTAATGGTCCCTTGGTAAGGCTAATACTGACAGTAGCTCACATGTTGAAACCGAAGCTCTAAATCAGGGCGCCAGGCATGCCATCTGGCAGGTTGGACCTTTTTGGAGTCCCCATTTACATATAGCACCTCGTAGAGGGCTTAGGAGTTTAGAGTCTTTAGGGTACCCAAAACAGGACCAGAATATTGATGACCAAACATAAAAGTCCTAATTTCTATGAATCTCATGTCATCAACCCCATTCTGTCGCGAGTCTCATGCCCTTTTGAATTTGATTCAATATTGTTGGCGTACGATGCCCACTCCCCTATAAGGCCCGTATATAACCCCGTATAGTCTCTAGAACCCCTTCAAAGGGACCCAAAAAATTGGGCCTTGGTCTTCGGAGCCTAGGGAGAGCCGAAGAGAGTGGAATGGATTCGTGTGGCGTCTAGTAGGCGTAAGGGTTTAGGGGTTAGCATTTGAGCTTCGGATGTACGGTTAAAGGCAAACCATGACTTGCGCATGTACATGGGATTCTTCCTCGCCATCCGAGGCTTGATGGTTCGGCGCGTCTGGAATCGTTTCTTTGGCTAGGTTGCTTTTAAATCTCTTCTTTCGATTCTTCGGCGTTATCCACCCCTTGTACAAGTAGTGCGGAGATCCCTCAGGGGCCCACGGTGCAAGCCTCTTCACTATGAATGCAGAGGCCCCATGCTGCTGACTCTACTGGGCTCCCTTCTCAGATGGGGGATTGGATGCAGTCATCACGCCGAACCAGGAAACATATGACAGAAGTTGTCAGCTTCAGGAACCCTGAAATGGAGTAATTCCAACTGTTCAAGCATGGACACTTGCGTTTTACCTGAACAAGCACATCACCGCCTGACGCCCTCAATTACAGGGCGGGAACGGCAGAACCCTTTGCTATAGTCACTGTTTTCCATCCACATAGGGATGACTGGAAGACGACGGGGCCTATTGATGCGGGGAGATGATCATGTATGCGCGAGCTTTTCTTTGCGCTCCCTACAGCACCTTCGAAATCTCAATGTAGATGAACCCTACATACAGCGCTTAAGACCATGTGCAACGAGAATTTTTGGACCTCACATATGAAGACACCAGACAAAACATCCTGAAACCTAATCCCTGAATCTTAGCTCCCTTGCTAGGCCTGCCCAGCGAAACACGCAAAACGGCCTAAAGCACTAAAACCTTGACGAACAAAGCCTCGCGCTCGCGGAGGAGAGAGCCGCCCTCTGCCATAAGAGTTACCTAAGGGCGGCGTTGTATGGCAAATGTGCTCCGCTAGTAATAGTTACGGGCCCAGCGCATACTCTAATCCTTACGAAAATCTAATTCGGGGAAGCTGTGACCTCGAGAAAACAGCTGAATGTGTTGCTCGATGGGGCAGGGGTAGGGGTGATTACCTCTCGAGACCAGGTGAATCTACAAAGAGAAGCCTTAAAAGAAGACCAAGGGTTTTGTTTGCAACGAGCCTATAAACTTTGCCGCATTTTGCCCCCTAAAACTCCCCAAAAACGGATCCACTCCGAATCACTCTCAAAGCCTGCAGCACATTTCCAATCTTGGCCTATAGTCCCCTCAAGTAGAGAGAATATGGCTTTGGGTATATTATAATAAGATCCCCATAAACCCCATATTCTCTTTACTTATGGGGGACTATAATCGCTGTGTTGCAGAGAGAACCAGCTCCCGCCACCCATGACATCAAATGCTCTGGGTGATTGGCAAGAGCATCTGCAGCCCCCACGGCTCCTGCAGAGCTCTCAAAACAGGATTTAGGTGGATTTTGGAAAGGAAAAACGGAAGCTACTATTTAGGGTTCAGGGTTTAGAAGCTCAAGGGGGATGGGGTGAGGGATCGGGGCTTAGGACATATAGGGTTTAGGGATCAAGGGCCTTGGGTTTAGAGATCACGTAGCCCGACGCTTCCGCCTCTCTCAACAAGATGCTGGGGGCACTACATAGGGATTCTACTGGGATGACGTGGGCCCCATGTCAAGAAAGCTATAGGAATAGTTGCGGGAAGTCGCACACTCAGGGAATTTGTCTCAAGACTTATTTTGTATTTAGGGAGCTGCGGACTGAAGCTTCTAACAAGCTTTAAAGGTTTGTGGTTTCCAAACCATGAGATGATGCTTTGTAAGAAGACTGCAGCTCTTTGTTCAGCTCTTTGTCCGTGCTCGCTTGGAACCAGATTTGGTCTTCAGCGTGCGAATAGAAGGCTTTCCGTACAGGTAAGATTGAGCTCAGTCCAATAGATTTTGGGCCTGGGGCTTGCGGTTCAAAGCTTGGAGTTTGAGGCTTTTCGTGCCAGGTGTCTATCCCGTCTGACATAAGATGCTTTGCTAAGAAAACTCATGATCTCCTGACAGACCGCAACTCTCAACCGTAACAATCCATGGCAGTAGGCATGTATAGAAGCAAAATCGAACCACTGTAGCCAAAAAACATCCAAAACAGGGATGTAACTTGCACTAACTTTAGCTCTCAAACTTCTTCCCAAACTTGTCAACGTGGCGCTGGCCAGCGCTTCGAGACTTTCTTGCGGCCAGCGCTTGAGCACGTAAAGTTCAGGGATGTATAGGGGAATAGAGAAGAAGAACATAGAAACTAACATATTATATTCTTTATTGTTATATGAGCAATTAATTGAGCATTTCTAAGAACGGAACCCTAAACCCTAAACCCTTAACTCATTTCAGGGTCTTGTGTTGAGGGCTAGGCATCTCGGAGTGTATATTAGCTTCCCTGTACTCCCTGCAGCTCCCAAAGCAAAGGCTCAGCTGAAGTCCATCTTGGAAATTAAGTTTAGGGTTTAGGGTTCAGGGTGAAAGGTTTAGGGTTTGGGGTTTAGGGGGCTTAGGGTTTAGGGTCTAGGGAGGTCTTCCAGCTCCAAATAGCTCCTGTCCAAAACCCTTCGTCCATGGACTATCATGTTGGGATATGTTGGGGATCAATTTAAACGTAGCTACAGAACTCCATGGACTATGTATGGGGACTCTTTAAATGTTAGGCCCGTATAGTACTTTCTTCTGGCGCCTCCTTGCTCCGACGCTTTGACGGTGGGCCTCAAGTCAGTTTAAGTCGCTTTGAGGAGGCAACTCTTGTATCCCCAGCCTTGGGGCTCTCAGTCTACAAATAGTCCCTACTTACGGGTCCTGACGGCCCTAAATAGCATATCCTTTGGGGCATTTTGGATCCTGAGGGTTAGGGTTAAGTACCTGAATGGCATGGACCTTAAGGTTCCTGTATAGCCACTTTGGGCCCAGCTTGGTTTGCGGGTGATAGGGCGATTTCTCCAAGTATTCGGTTTCTCTTCGAGGGGCCTCCCGGACAGAGCCTGTATGAGTTTGGGGATATCGTCCGGGACCTACCCTACACCCTAAACCCTAAACGAATGCCCAGCCTGAGGTGGTGAGGAAAATTGTGGCTAGCCTAATGGGGTTCCTAGTTGGCCCTCTATGTGATCAAGCCCGAAACTAGGGTAGGCTTGGGGCCCTATAGAAATGTTTTTAATGGCTTTGTAGGGTTATAAGGGGATTAGGGTAACAAAATCTGAAAGTTCGAACCTACCCCTGTGAAGCTCAAGCACGAAAACATGCCCTCAACTCTAAAATCCAAACCCAAACTCTCGCGCCATGCAAGCTGCAAACCAAGCCTTAAGCCAAAGACAAATGAAACAAGCTCTGAACCTGACACCCTACGAGATATAAAGTGCGAGACTTGACATCCTGACAGTTGAGCTGTAAACTCCAAAGCTTAAGTCCATCTCATCCGATATAGCGCCTACACATCATCCCTATTTCGTCCCCAAAAAACCTGTATAACCCCTTTTCAAACCCATATAACCCCTATGTAAACCTTACATAACCTTGAGGCCCTGGCATATCAAGACCGGCCGAAGCCAGAAGATCACGGAGGACGGAATTCTGGCAGAGGCCCGGCTCTTCGCTAGGGTTGGGGGTTTAGGGTTTAGGGGTTTGGGTTTAGGAGATTGGGGTTTTAGGCCGAGGTTCTGGTTTTAGGGTTGAGGACTGAGGGTTTAGGCTACGGGGTTAGAGGTTTCGGGCTTGTCAGCAAAACACTTCTGCTTACTAGTGGTTCGCAGGGAATAAGGGAAAAATCCCTGTCAAATTCCCATATCCTATATTCCTTTATTCCCTACTATATAACCTCCAGTCAGTTTGTCCTTCTAAACGGGTCGGCATGGGGCTAAGGGTCCATGTAAGCACATCCTATAGAGTTTAGGGTTTAGGGTAGGTATGTAGTCTAGACCTAGGGCCCAAGGGCTTCCAAGTGGGAGGCAACCTGAGCCGGCCATCAAAGCATGGCTTTCTCCCTCCAAAAACCCGACAATTAAAACCCAAAACCTTACCCTTTTAGAACCTAAACCCCAAACGGATCTCTGAAAAACATCCAAGGAAGAACCCAAGGCTCAGGGCTCACACACCCTGAATCCTAAGCCCTAAATCCTGAAAGCCAAAAATCCCTGACCTTGAATCCACAAGTCTAACCTTAAGCTCTAAAGCCCCAACCTCTGAGAACTGAGGCCTTGCAGCTATAAGCCCTGCAAGTCATTCAGCCCTAAATCCTCAACCCTACACCCTGAGCCCTAGACCTTCAGCCCTAACCCTGGACCCTAAACCCTGACCATATGCCCTAAACACTAACCCTAACTTTAAACCCTAACCTCAAGCCCCTGTGCCCCTATAAGCCCTAACCTGGGTTGCCGTTAAGGAACCCCCATTATTTACAGCATATGGGTAGTTGTCAAAATTATGGGCCCTTTTTGGGTCCCTATTATAGTACGGCACCTAATATTTAGGGTACCCAAAAAGGGACCATAATTTTGACAACCACCCATATACCCATTATGGTAATTGAATCTAAGTTCCCTAACAGCAGCCCAGTAACCCCCGCACCTCATTCCGCAGCCGGGCGACCTGGCCTTCGAGGTCCTCGGCCTTTAGCAAGATTTAGGGCTTGGATTTGGGGGGAGGGGGGGGGGGAGGGTAGTTTAGGGTTAAAGGTTTAGGGTTAAGGATTTAGGGTTTACGGTCTAGGATTTAGGCTTTAGGATGTGCGATCTGAGGTTCAGGGTTTAGGGCGTGCGTTGGCGATGGGGAAGATTTGGCTGAGCAGCCTGGCTCATCACGTTGTGCTTCCAGGTGGTCCTAACCCTTAAGTTTTATAACCCCTAAATCCAAGAGCCGAAATCCTAGCCCAAGGGTGCACCCGGATAAGGCAGAAAGTCTGGAGAGTCCAGTGGATGAAAAGCATTGCTTTGCAGACTTGCCGCCAGAGAGCAAAATAAACCAATCGCATTTGGACTTCTGAATCCTGAATCCTAAACGCTAACTGCTAGGTCTTGAAGGTTGTGATGGATGTGGCGCCCAAGGGCTCGTATATGGCAGAATGTCTAGAGAGCTCGGTGGATGAAAAGCTTTGCAGACTTGCCGCCAGAAAGCAATATGGAAAATCAAAAGTTTCCCCCGGGACATACGTCCTCGGGTCTCTCTGGGGGACCCCAGACAAAGAAGACCCCCCCGGACAGGTGTCAGGGGTCCCCCCCAGACACAAACTCCCTGGACTACAAGTAGGTCCTGAAGGTTGTGATGGGCTAGGGTTTAGGGCTTAGGGTTCTTGATATATATATATATGTATTACCATATACACCCTTTCAGTGTGGAGAACCGCTTTAGATGTATAAGATGCGTTACGAGGCGTTGCCTTGCGTAAGTGCATATAGGTGGATCTCCGAGCAAGAGACCCACCTGGTGGCAGAGGCCACAGAGAGGAGCGAGCGTGCGCCCCGTGGGGTCGCAGCCAAGCTCGCTCCTCTTAGTTTAGGATTCAGGGTTTAGGGTTTAGGATTTAGGGTTTAGGATTTGGGGTTTAGGGGTTTGGGGCTTAGCCTTCTTCGGGGATATGCTAAGCATACCCCAAGCAAGAGGACTCCTAAATGTTCTGCAATGCAGCAAACCCGCTCGTTGCTGGATTGAGGTTGGAAAGCCGGGGGTGGATTGCAAGCAAATGCCACAATCCTCCCCCCCGTAATTAATAAATGTTCCTCTAAGCGTAATGTACGAGTTTGGGAGTGCATCCTATTAGCAAGAGTGAAGGGTTTTACTATTGAGGGAGGGAGGGGGTCAAGTGGACCTGAGAGTAGAATCTGGGAGTGTCTGGGGCCCTACCAGACTTCATCATGACCTGTACTTTTGAACTTGGTGGCTAGTAAGGAATAAGGAATATAATCCATATATAGTCCCAATATTTGCAATTCGTCATTATTCCGTACAAACCACCAGTAAGTTTTCAATGTCCCTTTATGCAGCGTTTGATCATAAGCTTCAATGGGCTGCAGCAGAAGTCGGCCAGTGGTAAAGCTTGAGAACTTCTCAAGAAACGGATGGAACGGCACTGCCAACGCATCCCACCATCAAGAATGCCAGAATCGCCCGGGAACCAGTGAATGGATCCGGATAGTAGTCGCGATATAACCCCGGCAACAGACCACATAATAAACGATAGCTCGAGCATCCAAATTTGCTGGTGGCTAGCAGGGAACGGAAACGCATGAAAACTACTCTATACTTTAGGGCAGAATTAGGGTTTAGGATAGGGAATGGAGGAATGGGACCCCTGCAGAAGTCCCGCTATCTCCAACAGTACTCCCTAGATCCTATTCCCATTCCTTTAGGTACGTACTCGTCGCCAAAAAGTAAAACCAGAACATCCTATACGTACTTATGCAGCCCCAGCTTTCATTCTGTCTTTCGATTGCTTGTCCATCTGATTTCCCATTGTTCTATTTCTAGCTATGTCAACCAGAAGCCCGTATTAGAAATAATCCTAGCTTCCTGGTCCGCGCCAGACCGATAATAAGGCTCCGGCTGTTTCATCCGCACCTGCTCCCGCACTGCCATTAAGACTGCAAGTTTACCTCGCTATAAACGGGCGAGCAGCATGAACCCAACCTCAAACTGATCTAAACTGTCAGGGTTTCTCAGAAGGCAGGACTAGATGTAGGGTTGAATGTACGCTGCCCGTTTGAACTTGGGTCCTTTGCTTGCATTGTACAACGCCACCGAACATTGATTCTGAAAACCCCTACGCGGTGTTGGAACACACATGACGGCATGCAAAAGTTCAGAGAATGCCAAAGTCGCAAGACAAGCATACATACAGTGACCTGCATTTTGGCCGACAACTGCCAGATGTATGCGGCTGCCTTGTATTGCAAAACTCTCTTGGACCTTCAGGGCCCAAGATCCTGTCAGCTTACTATGAACTACAACCACACATCCAAGATGAAAACCCTGCATGAACCCTATCGTCTACAACCTTACGTCCATAGCCCTATGTCCACTTCGGCGCACCCTAAGCCTAAACCCTGAAACCCTATGTGCCCATAACTTCATTCTTTAAGTTCCTTAACAGCAAACCAGTCGCAGAATGACACATGCGGCAAGTGTGCTACCCTGATGTCTGCCTCGGGACCTCACATTCCCTGCGTTTAGGGTTTAGGGTTTGGGATCTAGGGTTTGGGGTTTAGGGTTTGGGGTTTAGGGTTTGGAGTTTAGGGGTTGGGGTTTAGAGTTTAGGGTTTGGGGTTTAGGATTTGGGGCTTAGGGACCAATTTTCTGGGGATCCACATAGCCAAATGCATAACCCGAATAGTGGAAAATCACTCGGAAAAGCAAGTGGAAGATGAACTGGAAACTAGGAGTTTATAAGGGAGGCCAGGAGGTCCATATAGCTCAACGCAGGTGAAATGTTCAGACTTGCGCTCCCAATGTAGGTATCATAGCGGGATCGCTAAACCCTAAACCCTGCTGCCAGCATGGGAAGCTTCCCCACACTCTGAGCCCCAGATGGTAAGCCTTCTGCACTCTGAAGCTCTGGACTTCACCCTCTTTAGTGGTGCTTTCGTAGAGTCTTGGGGTCAACCCCTGCAAATCCGTTCGAGGCTTTTGAAGAAGGCTTATAATAGGGATCCTTATATTGGGGGTATATTGGGGTTATAGTGGGATAATGGAAAACAAAACGGGAACTACTATTCATGTACATGTATCATATGCATACACAGATGCAGAAGCTAGTTTCACTCCCTTAACTTAACACGCACACCAATAAGTCTCTACCTAAACCCCCACCAAAGTAGGTAAAATAATGGCCCAAAACCCCCCAAAACCCTAAACCCTAAACCCTTTGGGGGTCCAGGTACTCTCACACCGGATATGCCTGCCGCCATCTGGTCTCCACAGCCACCACCGCCTCTGCCTCGCAGTAACAATTTAGGGTTCGGGTTCAGTTAGGGTGTAGGGTTTAGGGTTTAGGGTTGCAGCCAAGCTGGGCGATGTGGAGGAACAAGAATGACTTCTGGCGCGTATGTTAGGAGTTGGGGCATGAGTTTGAGCTCCAGATTTCTTAGGCCTGGCGCTTCGTGACTGAGAATGCTGGGTAGCTCCAGTGTGCGAGGACAGCAGGCCCGTGTCAAATTGCAAGTGGTTGTTGTACGATCCGAGAGCGAATTGTGCAGGACAAGTCGAAGGTAGTGGCATGAACAAGTACCAACACCCACTTGTGATACCCCACACCACAATTCTACCAGAAATCTAAAATCATGATATATTGGCAATTTTCCCCATGAAGCCTGCAAACACAACTTTTACTGTCATGTTGCAATCTCTTGTCCAATTGGGTTTCCATTCTTGGCGGCAACGTTACTATGCCTAAACCCGATATGGGTGGTTGTCAAAATTATGGTCCCTTTTTTGGGTACCCTAAATATTAGGGGCCGTATTATAATAGGGACCCAAAAAGGGACCATAATTTTGACAACCACCCATATGGTTAATCTCATGTAACTCCTAATGTTGGTGATCATTGAGGCCCTGTAGTACAAAGCTTGGAGAGGTTATCGGATGGACCTTCTGGAACAGTGAAAGCTGGCGCCTTGTAAACTCTTGGGCCAGTATCCTGAACTGAGCATTCCTCCCCCAAATCCAACACCAGAGCGGTCATTCTAAACCCATTTGCGGCTAGAATCCGCTTGCACTGCTGATGTTCTACTGCAGCCGCCGTGAATGGCCATGATCGATTTTTAAGGTGTCGGGTTTAGGGTGGAGGGTTTACCCATACCCCCAAAGTAATATAAAATAATGGCCCAAAACACCTAAATATAGTCCAAAAGGCCGTTATTCTACATACTTTGGGGGTCCAGAACCCTAAACCCTAAACCCCCATAAGTCTCTACTCTCACACCGGATATAATCCAAAAGGCCATTATTTCTACATACTTTGGGGGGTCCAGGTAGGGCAGTTTCCCAAACCCGGGTCCCTTCTGTGTACTCCAGAAAATGAAGGGTTTAGGGTTTAGGGTTTAGGGCTTTGGGCTTAGGGTTTAGGGTTGAGGGGCACCCCCAGAAAGGCCAACGACTTTCAGAAAAGCCTAGTAGGATCCCCAATAACCAATGACTAAAAAGGTCCCCCCTTGGCAAAGGGTTTAGGGTTAGGGCTTCTTTGTAAAGATCTTGGGTGGGCTTACGCAAGGCCCATGGCCTCATAAGGCCCAAAGCCGAAAAAGGCATAATATGGGTTACGGTTTACGAACTGAAATTAACTTACTATAAGAAGGAAACGTTTTTATTTACTATATACCAATACTAAGATAACTTATTGTAAGTTCTTTAACAGCAACCCAGTAGTTTCCATTTTCTTTTCCATTCTCCCTATATAATTCCCAATATAGCTTATAAACCCTACAGAAGCCCTATATAACCCCATTATAGTAGATTTCCATGTTCTTTTCCATGATCCCCATTATTTGGAAAACAACCCACATGAGCAGGTTGAAGCCCTTTGTAGCCTAACTGGCTACTCAAAAAACATAGCCTGAACCGTGATAAGGGTTTAGGGTTTAGGGCTTAGGAAAGGATTTTGGTAACCCCCAGCTCTTGCAAATATCAGGACCCTAGTGGAAGCATTCGATAGCCGTAGGGCCCAAACTCTGAAGATCCGTTTGTCACTGAAACCCTAGGCCTACAAACCCTGCAGCTGATTCTGAGTTTTAAGATCCTATTCCAACCAAGAATTTGAATGTAGCTTGTAGTATCATGCTGCAAACGAACTCACCCGTAAAACCATACCCAACCCAAAACTCTTAAACCCTGAACCCAGAAATCTTTTTAAACCCTCAACCCACAAAGAGCGTAGCCCTGTCCAGCTGTCCTAGCTGCCGAGGCTCCAGCCCGCACGGAAGCGGCTCCAGCTACGCTCCCCCCCACCCCGGCGGCCCGGGCGAAGCGAGATACTGAGCCAGAGGGGTTCAGTGCTTGGGGTATGGGATGGGTTCTGAGCTCAAGGTTTAGGATTTCTACGTTCTATAGTCCCCCTTAAGTAGATAGAAGATGACTTTGGGTGTGTTGCAATAAGATCCCCATAAACTCCATATTCTATCCACTTCAGGGGACTATGGGTTGAGGATTTAGGATTTAGAGTTCAGGTCGCCAGGTAACGATTTTTTGCGTTTGTTGCATGTTGGGGGGTGTGCCAAAGTGACAGGGTTTCCTAAAGTTAGGGGTACCTACTATAGTGGAGAATCAAATGGAAAAGGAAATGGAAAATGAAATGGAAGCCCTAGGTCCCTTTAAAGGGCTATTTAGGGATATACAGGGATATTACCCCAAATAGTGGAGAATCAAATGAGCAAGAAAATGGAAAATGAAATGGAAGCTGGGATTACATAGGGGGTTATATAGGGGATTATAGGGATTAGGGTTCCCATAATTAGGGGTATCCAGTTTGGGGTAGCAGGCAGGAAGCAGGCGATAATTCCAGTCAAGTCCCCGCTGAAAACTCCTCAAACTTGGCCATCTCTAATCTATGCTCCACGGGGGGGGGTTAGGGTTTAGGGCTTAGGGCACCATAGAATGACCGTCGCTCATGCTTGTTCAGACGATGCCCACTTCTTCCAAAACTCTGGATCTTCGCTGGTAGTTTCCACAAATAGGTGGATCCCAATATCGACCCCAACGAACTAGAATCCTCGGGATCCCTAATGTTCGGCAACCTCCACTTAGAGCCAGGCATGTTTAGGTAGTGCTTCGCGCTTAAGATGCTGCATTCCTAAGCCTGAAACCCTATAGACCCTAAACCCTGAGCCCCCCCTAAGGGTCCAAGGACCCAAATAATTAGATTTTAGAGCCCAAATACTAAAATATGGTAGTTGGGCCCTAAAACCCTAGAATTTGGGTCGGAGTTATTTGGAAATACTACCCCCAACAACCGCAGAATCACACCGACAAAAAAGGAAGATGAGTTGGAAGCTACTGTTTGGGGTGTAATGTAGACCCGGTGATTAATGAACCCCTCCTTTTATGGGCCTTAGCTTTAGGATCCTTATTATAATCCCTATTAAGGGGAGGGGTTTATTAATCACGCGTCTGGTGTAGGGATTTGAGGCCCAAGGTCGAGGGTGAACACATCTCAGAGCCTTGCCCTGCCACCCAAGCGCGGAGCATCCATAAATTGGGGGCCCAAAAGCTTTAGGGTTTTGGGTTTAGGGCAGGCTTTACTGTAGGGTTTCGGGTTCAGGGTTTAGGGTTTTTGCTATGCCGAAAAGGATGGCATCAAAACTTTGCAACCCTGGCCCTCATCTTTGGAGCTGTTCTGTAGGATATACGGGGGGGTATAGGGTTAGTCTAGGGTTTAGGGTTTAGGGTTAAGGGGTTTACTACTTCCTAGAGAACCCTGATTGTGTCTTCGCAGGTTTTGGCACATTTCCTGTTGCCCTATTACCTGAACCCTATACCATATCCCTATATGACCCCTATATTATAAACCCCACACACAAGCGGCGGGAAGACGCACCGAGATGATAAGCCACATGCTGAGGTAGCAGAAGTTGAAGATCCTCATGGTGCCGCAGGCATAGGCACCTGCGCGGTGAAAGTTTACTGGGTTGCTGTTAGGCAACTTAAACTAAGTTACCATAATGGATATATATATATATAATGAATAATAGGCTTTCCCCAATATAGTAACTTAAACTAAGTTCCTTAGCAGCAACCCAGTTTATGTGAGCCGGAGGAAGAGTTCTGCTAAAGGTTCACGGACTTGCTAGGAAACGCTGCAAGGGTCAGTATTGAATCAGCACAACTAGCCGCAGGGTCCCTATTTGATCCTATTCGGAAGTCCCAACAATAAGTAGAATATTGGTGTCAATGCTGGGGGCCTCCTATGGAAACCTCCATAAAATCCAAAGTTGGTAGGGCCTTCCTTCTAGACCCCAGAGGGTCCATGTACCCAATAATTAGGTACTTGGGATTTGGGTAATAGTAATTATAGTACAGGTTTTGGGTAAGTATATGATTATTAGGTACTTGGACCCTTAGGGGACTTTCTAAAGCCACAAGGTTTAAGGTTTAGGGCACAGGGAACCCCAACCCCGGCTGACGTCTGTTTGCTTTGGACCTTACGCCGAAAAAATCAGCATTGCATGGGCCCTGAACCCTAAACCCTAAACCCAGCCAAGAGAGCTGCACCCTGAAGCCTAAGTTCTGAGCTCTGTAAAAGAATATACAGGGTTCTATAGTAGGGTTTAGGGTTTAGGGTTTAGGTTTTATGAAAACCCGGATTGCTTTCAACCCCATATATGAAACCCAGTCTCCATATCACTTTGCATCGTCTCATCCATTTGATTCTCATTCATTGGGCCCATGTCCTACAATAGGAGATGGTACTTGGAGGGCCAGGGGGGCTTCCTAAGTATACCAATGACCCGTATAAACCATATAGTAACCTGACTTATTCCCATTATGAACCTACTTATTAAGTGCCCCTGACCCTCAACCCTAAACACTGAATGATATAGTAGTTTCCATTCTTGTCCGTTATTACTATATTAACCTACTTTCTAAGTCCCTCTGACCCTCCAAGTAGGATCATCGAGCCGGCTCTGAATCGAGAAGCTTTTGAGTCCACCACGTTGGTCTGCATTGACCAGTCGGACCATCAATTCTCACACGCACTTCTGATGGCTTATCATCCTTGCCAGCGCAACAAATGGCACAACAACATCATGAGCAGATCAAATAGGTAGGAAGCCCCCTGGCCCTCCAAGTACCATCTCCTATTGTAGGACATGGGCCAAAGAAATGCAGTATTAAAGGTGACATCAAAGATGAGGGTAGCAGCTGTCATCCGCATGCGGGTCTCATGGCAATTATGGTGTCGGCAGCGGTGGTGGTGAGTTTACCCCGGACGCGTGCCAACGGCCTGTCACATGCACGCACCAAGCCGTCACAAGCTCTGCATCGAGAAGCTTCATCGTCCGCCATGGTAGCTCGGACCATTTTCACACGCACTTCCTGATTGTCATCCTTGCCAGAATGCACGACACCACACACACAAGCCATCAATGCAGGAGCAGAACTCTTGCACAAGCTCTCTGGAACCCCAGCGGCATGACCAATACAAGGAAACAGAAAGCTCCAACTCCACGCTGCATCATGCTCAAACTCTAGGCTGCTCTCACAGCCAATCAGCTGTGAACACACGCGAACGCAGGCTTGGGGAAGATTGCCAACACCCTATGAACTATGTTTTAAAGGGGTTTAGGGCTGAGGGTTTAGGGTTTAGGGTTTAGGATAGAATATGGCTTTGGGTCTATTATAGTAAGATCCCCATATACCCCATATTCTATCTACTTGAGGGGGACTATATGGTTTAAAGGTTTGGGGTTTAGGGCTCGGAAGCTCCAGCGCAAAAACTCAAGCAGGCTCTGCATCGAGAAGCTTCTGTGTCCACCACAGTGGTTCGGACAACATTCACACGCACTTCCAGGGATATCATCCTTGCCTGGTCTTCGCACTGGCTAAGCCTAAACCCTACAGCCTAAACCCTAAGCCCTAAACCCCAAACCCTCATCCATGCCTGCTGTCCAATTGGCTCAACTTCAAGGGTCGGCGACGCCCAAACCCAACTCAAGACGGCGGACTACAAGTCTAGGGCGGTTTAGGGCGTTTAGGGTCCAGTATATCGCGGTGTATGGGGTTATGCGTGGGGCATATGGGGTTGGATATGAAATCATATTGGGTTATCTGATCTAGGACATATGCAAAATGGGCCTCGTAGTGAGGTGTATGCTCCGACTTTCTACAGGACATCCATGTGAAGCTTCGGTGGTTCTCTGAAGCCAGGGTGCTTCTTCAGAGGTTCAAGATAGCTTCTCAACATTACGTTACCCTAAACCCTAAACCCTGAAGAATCCTGAATAGGGGGCCTCCACCATCCCTTTATCATCCTCCTAAAGGTTTGGGAATCCATTGGGGTAATATTAGGGCTATATTGAGGTTGTATTGAAATTAAATGGAAACTACTATCTAGGGTTTAGGGTAGTTTAGGCATGTTCCTAAAGTCCTTCAAGGAGCCCCTGCTTTTCAGAAAAAAGACCAACTCGGGCAGCAGTTTTGCTCTCACTCAGCTCATGGTTTAGGGTCTACTTGGAGGGTCAGCAGGTCTCAGACCTTGCTTTTCCGGAGTCCGCACAGTAAGGGTTATAGTATAGTGGGTCTGTTTGGAGCCCTCCTATTTATGGAAGCTACCATATACGTGTAGTTCCTATACGCTACATAATAATCCCAGTTATCCCTACCTAAACCCCCAAAGTAGGTAAAATAATGGCCCAAATCCCCTAAATATAGCCCAAAAGGCCATTATTCTACATACTTTGGGGTCCAGGTACTGTTAACCTACTTACTAAGCCCTCCTGACCCTCCAAGCGGAGCAGGCAGCGATTTAGGGTTTAGGGTTTAGCACTTCGCTGGCATGTGAGTCGCTGCCACTTTCATCATTTACTAGACCCCCCCTATGGTTCCCCCTTCAGTAGCCGGGTCTAATTCAGGGGCAGTGCTCGAGTAGAGGAAGTACGAGATCTTTTAAGCCTGGGGCTCTATGATTATAAACAATACCTAGATTGGGCCCCAATGTCTTTAAATAGTGCGTACATTGGGCCATTTGGAGCCCTAGGGTAAAGGTTAAGGGCTGTTCTGTGTGGTTGGGAAGGTCTCGCTAGGTGCTGGCCGCTAGGCCATCAGCCATTCCAGTTGGCAACCGGCAGACCGGACCTGAAAACAGAGATTCTACAAAGATTAAGCGTTACCTAAACCCCTAAAGTATGTAGAATAATGGCCTTTTGGGCTATATTTAGGGGTTTGGGCCATTATTTTACCTACTTTGGGGGTTTGGGTAGGGAATAGGGTTCAGCGTCAGGGTTTTAGGGGGTAGGGGTCTTGGGATATGCGATTTGAGGGGCGCCCCATGGTTGCCCAATACTCCCCAAACATGCCCGAGGTACCTGAAGGTAATCACATTGCAGAGGCAGCCATGTAAGTTTTACAACTTCGTGTTCCCTGCTTCGGGTTCCAGCTTCATTGCTCAGGGGTTGCGGGATATGGTATGGAGTTTTGGCCTCCAATGTTTCACGGTTAAGCGATTTTGGGTCAAGGGGCGCAAGTCATGCCGTGAACGGCCCCTACACCCTAAACCCTTGTCTCATTGCATGTGACACGCATGTTTTATCGTGGCTAGTCTGAGGCTACCCTGAACTTATCATACAGACATAGCCCTTACGTACTTAGTCACAATAGGAATAGAAATACTACGAATAAGAATAAAGATAGAAGAAAGAATAATAATCAGAAACGTGATACTGCTAATAATAACCATAAGACCACTCATCTCTCCTAATAGTCCGTATATATCCGCATTGCGCTAAGGACTTCCCCATTTTGAGAACCTGCCTTTTTGCTAAGCGAGCGACCCTGACTCTGAGAAGACCATGGGAAGGATTTACGGTTTTTGCCCGGGTTGGCCCCTGAAACCCTTTTGAAAAATATTAGTATATAGGGTCCCTTGTTGAAGCAATCAGGGAAAATATTGCATATCCTAGGGGCCTACCCAGTTGCTTTCGAGTTTAGGGTTTAGTGGGTGTCCTAAGATTTGAAGAGCTTCTGTCGCGGAATTTCTCAACTATCTCGCGCAAACCTATCATGGAATCCAATATAGACCCCCTTCGACATGGGCGGTAATCTTTCTGGGGCCTCTTTTGGGCTACATGCTTCTTCAGGAAAGGGTACAGCTCTGTGAGCTTAGGGAAAAATGCTGGAGCGACGTCCGTCGGAACCCTGAACCAATCAACTGCATACCGCAGACTTGATGTCCAGAGTTAAGCAGTCCACATTACTCCAGCGTCCTCAACAAAACGAGACATGTCACACTCCTGTTGTACAAGGGTAATGAGGGGATAAAGTTTAAAGCTTCCACAGTGCATAGTCACCTTCATGGCGATGCTTGCCCCTTGTTGCTGCTTTCGTAGTTGGGCTTGGTACAAAGTGCCACAGATTTGTCATCATGTGTGTTTCTTGATATATATATATATATATGTACTTCGTGATGCATAGTATTCTTATCTTACATACAACGTCGTCTCGCGATGCTTGCCTTGAGGTCTGAGCTGAATCTCCGCAGGCTCCTGCAACCACAGCCCGTGAACTCTAACACCCATGTGGGGCTTTCCATAATTAGGGGGACCCTTGTATACCCCAGTACCCTCTACTTTTCATTCTAGGTACCACAAGTAATCTACTGCACCGTGAAAGAAACCCTAAGGGTCCAAGTACCTAATAATCATATACTTACCCAAAACCCGTACTATAACTACTATTACCCAAATCCCAAGTACCTAATTATTGGGTACACGGACCCTCTGGGAAATCAAAAAAGGACGCCTGGCTTTCTGAGCGTCCAGCGCCACCCACCCGTTGAATCCGTCGCCCTCGGCAGATCAGGTCTTTGTGATGTGCGAGATTTGGGAGTTTCCCAAAATTAGGGGTACCATTTTGGGGGGTCCCTAAACTAAGGACTATAGTATTTTGGGGTCTATATTGGGGTCCTCCTATTTAGGGAAACTACCATTTGTTCATGGAATTTACCATTCGGTTCTCCATTATGGCGCCCTAAACCCTAGGCCCTAGACCCTAAAGCTTACACATGCCTAGTAGTCAATCCTCCGAAAATCAGACCATCTCTCCCTATGTAGCCCCACAGCTTTAAGTACCGTTTACATTGAGAAGGCAGCCTATGCTCTTGAAGCCTTCACCCTCAACTTGACAGGGTTTCAGGTCTAGGGGTTTAGGGTTTACTCAAAGGGTCCAGGTACCCAATAACTAGGTACTTGGGTTTTGGTAAGTAATAATTGTAGTACAGGTTTTGGGTAAGTATATGATTAATTATTAGGTATTTGGACCCTTAGGGTAAGGTATATGTCGAGAGAGGATGACTGCGTATGTCTAAGTGTATAGTGCATACGCAGGGGCACATGGGGCAATAGAGGGTTTAAGGAGTTTTGATAACCTTACCCCCAAAAATGAGAACCCTATAGAGTTCACCAGCCATACGATGCGATTCTTATACGGTCCTTGCTTTGATTTCTGGAGCTGCCACAACTCCCACTAGTCCTTCTCACCTACTTAACCACATAAGGCCTGAAATGCCAAAACCTCAACTGAGTGACTTTCCTCGGGGCGCCAGCTAAGTAAACCGTTGGCACGTAGCTTCTGAACCCCCCAAATAGAAGCCTCAACAGTTCAGATTGTTATCCGCTAGCGGCACTGATTAGTTTTGCTTTGCCCAAAAGCCCCTGTGAAACTACATATCGTGGCGCCTACAATCGGTCATTACAAGAACGTACAATGGGGTATAATCCTGCTAAACCCTAAACCCTAATCACATCTTTGACTCGCGCGCTTGTTCTATGATAGCATTCTCTTCTGCGGCAGCGAAGAAATTTGGAATGCCTTGCTCCGACGTATTCAGTAGATGGGCCGAGCAGGAAGCTGCAAGAAGGATAGAATTTGCAGCAGAATTGGCTACCTTCGAAGCAGTTTGCAGGATTGCAATATCACATGAGGCCTGCTGGTAATGAAATCACAGCCCCGCAACAGTTTCGCGGAGTTTCCTCTTCAGGGACCCAGCAATGGCTTCATGTCATTGAAATGGCTTGAGACATGAACGTTATTTTCTCTTGCAAGTGGTCCCTATACTCTGAACGGCGAAGCCCCCAGCGAAAGACCTACTCTACAAGCCCCAAGGCGCTTAAAGCCCCCAAGCTGGAGCACCAAGTGTGAAAACCCTAAGCGGTATCTCTGTGCGGTGGAAGCCTAAATGATCATAAATATCATCCCCCTATAAATTCCTGTATTCATTGTAGAATTTGCCCCCCCAAAACCGGTAAACCGTAAACCCTACATCCTAAATCAAATCTTAAACACTATATTACCTTACCCTACACCCTGAGGCGTGCACCACCTCCTGGACGTTCGTGTATCCAGCCTTGACCCGATCCGGGCGATGAAATTGTGCACTATGTCAGCTCAGGGTAAGGTTTAGCGATAAGGGTTTCGGGCTTGGGGTCGAAGATTTACGGTTGAGGGTTTAAGTTAAGGTTTAGGCTTAGGGTGTGGGGCTTAGTTTTTTTCAGCCTGCGTTGGGCTTTTTTCTCCAGGGCCAGCTGTCTCAAACGTATTGTTCATTGTACCTTGGGGCAAGATCCTCGTGGGGAACATGGCAGTCCTCACTGATTAGGGTTTAGGGTCGCATTTCAGGGTTAGGGTTCAAGGTTTATGG